>JAQQSW010001499.1:0-17850 GCA_028646575.1 Pseudocheirus occidentalis
GCCTTTTTTTTTTTTTTTGGAGAGTCAGGGTTGGGTTTGTAGGATGGGCCCCAGGAGAGAAGGGGAGGGGAAGGTAAAGCAGAGAGGAGGGGAGACGTAAAGGCGCTTCATATTTGAAAAAGCTGGAGCCGCGTGTGTATGTATGTATGTGTGTGTGTGTGTGTGTGTGTGTGTGTACGCGCGCGTGCGTGTGTGTATATATGTGTGTGTTCCCGCGCCTGTGCTCCCACAGCGCGGTGTTATTTCAGGTCGGTGAGGGGAGGGTGGGTTTATTGGGATTGGGGGTCGGTAGGGGGTAGAGTTTAAGAGTTTTTAAAAATCGCAACCAAAGAAAAACCCCGAAGTAAACAGGCGCTGATTTCACTTTTGTATCCCTCGAAGACTAGGGGAAAAAGCTTTGTGAGCCCCTGTAGTACGCCCCCCGACCCCGCCCACTTGGTGTGTCCTCAGTCTCCCCAAGGAACAGAGGTGACTTAGGGGGAGTCCATTTGCCAGAGCCCGACAGGTATCTTCCATACAGAATTCCTGCAACTTTACTAATTAGCTATGACCTCAACACTCTCCCCTCATCTCCCGAGTTCCAACTTATACACTCCAGGGCTCCATGGGTTACTAGGGGGGAGTTGCGCTCTTTGCCTGGGAATCCGAGAGGTTGCTAGTTTGTGCAAGGGTCGCGGAGGGTAGAAAGGTGAAGTCGGATTGGAGTCAGGGGTGCGGGGCATCAAATTGTCGGTAAATTATAGATATCCTGTCCGCCTCTTCCCCCAACCCCCCAACTGCCTCCAGGTAAAGAAAGCACCTTGCAAAGTGATGCTTCTGGCACAGAGAGACCACCTCCTGAACATGTCACTTCCCGAAAACTACAATCCTCCCTCTACACCTCCACCACCACCACCACCCGCCACCCAGGTGATCTCGGACTGAGGAAGAAGGGAGAATTGCTCCCGGGGCCTTCGTGAGGGTTGTGTCGTGGGTGCCAAATGAAATCTCGAACGGAGGTCTTAGCTACAATTACGGCGGGTCTTGGGGGCTGCTGATACCCCCACCCCCCCGGGGCCTGCTCTGACTTGTTACGGGGCCACTTGGCCGGAGGTGGGCGTACGAACGACCCTAGTTTCTTTCCGTGGAAGAATTCCCTCCTCGGCGGTTGTAGGGGCTGGGAGAGTCCCGTATCCTCTGAGGGCGCAGGGGAATGCTTGGAGAAGGGCACGGATTTCTCTCGGCCGTGGGGGTGGGAAAAAGAGAGAATCCCCGGGTCCCCTCTGCGCAGGGCCTGGAGTCGGGGACAAGTGAGTGGGAGGAACTCCCAAGCCTCACATTTGGAGAGGGCGGATGGATGCCAGCAGCTTCTTCCCTCTCTTCCCTCCTCCGCTACGGGGACAGACTAGGGTTGGCAGAGCCAGCCCTTCTCTCTCCAAACCATCTACTGTCCTGGGAAGGTGCAGGGATTCCCACCTCCCCCTCCTCCCCACCCCACTCTTCTCGCACCCCTTCTAAAAAAAGTAGACTCCCCGAGGCTCCCCCGTTTCCACCCCCGAGGGAGCGGGGCGCAGCGGCCCAGGGCGCAGGCCCGAAAAGGGCCTCGCCGCAGCTCTGTCGCCCCCGGGGGCTGCGCTCTCCCAGCTGAACCCCTGGCTGTGGGCGTGCGAGGTGTGTAAATGTGTGTGTTTGCGCGGCGCGCGTGGGGACGGGGGAGGAGGCCCGGGCGGCTGCAAGGAGGGTCGCGGGGCGGCGGGCCAAACGGGGAAGCTCCATAGAAGGAAAGGATCCGGTGACGCGGCGGTCGCGCCCCTTCTCGGGCTTGATTTGGCTGCCAATTCCGGTCTCTGGATTTGCATATTTTGGCTACAAGTGGAAAAGGGAAGAGAGCGGAACCCGCAGCCTTTAAAGGAACCGCAGAGCCGGTCGCGTCACCCAAGGAGGCGGTCTGAAGGGAGGGAAGAATTAGCCCCGGCTCTTAGCCTCGGGGTGGAGAGGAGGGCCGGAATGGGGGGTGGGGATTGAGGGGGGGGGCAGGATTGGGGAGGACTAGGAGAAGGAGGAGGAGGAGGAGGAGGAATGGCAGCCACCAGCTGCGCCCTCTCTCTTCACCCTAACCAGCCCTTGAGGTCGCGGTGCCTTCGGAAGCAGAGCCTCCCACGAGGGGCAGCGTCTGGACCGGACGGCGCGCAGGGATGCCCCCTCTCTCACCCGGAGGAGGGAGGGAGGGAGGAAGTGGGAGGGGTCCGGCCATCGTGAGCCGGGATGGGAGAAGCCTGCAATCCGACCCTCCCCCCAGGGCCCTCTACACTCCCACTTTCCTGTCCCCGGACCCCAAATTTCGGGAGTACAAAGCTACAAGAAAGTCTGACTGGCGAGAGCCAGCTGCTGCTTCCTCTCCTACAGAATGCCCTTGGCCTCTTCAGAAGATATCTGGGTAGCCGGGCTATTGTAGCTTTGCTCCCCAGACACTTGAGTTTTTGAGGAAGAGGGAAAAAGATGGGGTCAAACAAGGTGCGGGGTGGGGGTGGGGGCATATGTAGTTAAATTCCCTTCATACACTTGTTGAGTGCCTGCTTTGTGCACTGTGCTGTTATCTGGAAGAAGGATGTGTGTCATCAATGAGTTAATTAAAACCTTTTTTTTGGAGGGGAGTGAGATAAGACAAAAAAATTAGACATTCACACACACACACACACACACACACACACAATCCCTTTCAAGCCGTATTGGGTGCTGAGAGATGTGCTTGGCAGGGGTGGGGGAGGTGTGAAGATGCAAAGTTTGGATAAAACACTCTACCTTTGACTTCGTGGATAAAACACAATCCCATCTCCTAGCCCGGGCTAGGACTATAAAAACAAAACGACTAGCTGAGGTGGTCTTCCATCTAAAGCGTTATTGTATTAGGACCAAGGTGACAAAAGGTGACAATGGGACTTTTTAGGGATCAGCAGAAATGTAACAGTTGTCTATGAGTATCATGAAACAACTAGGGAATAAACTGAAGCACTCACCACCCTGCTACCCCTACTAGGAAGTGCTCCATTAAACATTGATCCTTCTGAAATACCCCTTTGGATCCCTGTGAGGTGGATCTGAAAAGGGAAAGGAGTGCTGCTTTCAGCAAGGGGCACTATAATGGAAGTGGCTTTAGCTGTGGGTTCAAATGCTGCCTCTGCAATTTTATACAATTCACTTTTAACTTATCAGTTCACATTTTTCCCCCCTCGGGGCCTCAGTTTTCTTTTTCATTAATTAAAGGGTATGACTTAGGTGAGGAATTCTTAACTTGGGGTCCATAGAACCCCACTGATGGAATTCATGAGGTCAGTGGATTTGGATGGCAAAAACAAATTACATTTTAATTTTCATTCATTCTAATTGAAACAACTTATCCTTCAATTATTTAAAAATGTGATTTTGAGAGGGGATCTCACAGTCTGCACAAAATTGTCAGAAGAGCCCATAATACAAAAGTTTAAGAACCCCTGCAGTCGATTAGATTTAAAGTCCTTTCCGACCTTATAATCCTTTAAATGTTTATAGGTTTATAGGCTGCCTTTTCTGTCCTAGGCTTCTGTAGAGCTGCTGTAGATAGTTTGGTGAAGAGTCTTCAAATCCAAGACACCCAATGTCTGATCTAGGCATGATCTGCAGAGAAGATCGTTCCCACCACTTACGCCTCTCCCTCCCCAAGGATATCAGGGAAGAGCATAAACTCAGGGGAGGGAAAAGGGGCACACCTGTGTGAGTGCTAGAGGCTGCTCCCATAGACCCTGGCACCTCAGTTTTCTCTGGTGCCAAGTCCTGAGTTCCTCATGGAAAAATGCTGCTCATACCCTCTTTCCAGTGGAGAGGCCGAGGATGTTTGTCTTGGTTTCATTGGCAGGCCCAGGTGAGATTGCTAAGGGCCTAATTACCTGAGCTTGAAGTCCTGAAACGTAGCAGAGCAAGTAGGCACTGGCTCAGAGTGTCCTCATCCTGGGAGATGGTGAAAGGCAAGCCCAGCCCCTTTGGTACCAGGTGCCAAGAGAACCCAACCCCTGGCTCCTCTGTCTCTGTCTCTCAGTCTCTGTCTCTGTCTCTCTTCCAGGATGTCAGCCAGTTGTACTAAGTGTACCTTGGAGGTGGCATGGATGGATGGATATAAGCTCAGGGGTTCCAGAAGCTAGTGACTTCTTTTCCTTGGGGCAGTGCTCCAGATCCCAAATGCACAGAAATTGTCTTTCCTTCAACCTGTCAGTTTCCTAGTGGAGTAAAATCTGGAAGAGGATTGGATGGGGTGGTATGACAGTATCTTTCTTCAGGATCACTTTATTTTTCCTCTCCCTATTCGCTTACGACATGCTCCTTTTTTCAAGGTGTCCAACAGAGTCAGGGGGTTACCTCCTCTTTCCTATGAAAGTGTTCAGATAAATTCCTTCACTCTGAAATGTTAAAAGACTTAATGTGTTGGCTTTTCAGTGGGAGATTTGCATTTTAAAAGAATACCACTGAGAAGAGAATGTGCTTTTACCTGAAAGGATGAAGTTTGTAGTGGTAGAATTTGAGGCCTGGTCATAAACTGTGGGATAGTTTTTGTGGCACATGGCATGTGTATGTTTGTGTGTATGGGGCTGTTTCCATACCCCTTACATTACATCATCTGTGTATAAGACTTGTCCTGTATGTGAGGGCCTTGTGGATGAGAGACCATCCCTAAAATCCCCAGCTGGTGGGCTCCTGTGTTTTTCTTTTACTTGTCTCCCCCCCTTGCTCCCCCAGCCTCTCAGATTATCCCCAGTGCCCTGAGCAGTACTGAAAATTCCCTAGTAGGCCTTTTAGTAATACTAATTCTTGGTGGTATCTCACTGATAAACTAAGAGGCTAAGGTGAATTCAGAGACATAAACAGATGAGTGCTTGGGGCAGTAGAACACTGGATTTGGAGTGAGGACCTTGGTTCGAATTCTGACTCTCTTCTCTTACCGCCTGTGTGAACTTGAAAATGAGGGGATTAGACTAGATGATCCTGAAGGTCCCCTCCAGCTTGAAATCGGTGGTATCATGATGTATATGGTTCCTGTGGTTAATATTAATCGAGTACCTACAGTTTGCTCTTTTATTGGTGAGTCAGACAGAGATTCAAGAGATTCCTGTCCTCAGAGGGCCAGGTTGACACCCAGATCTAAGAGTAAGAGGGAAAAGGTGGTGAAAGAAGATGAGATAAAGGAGGTAAGAGAATGAACAAAACTGCAGGGAAATGAAGGGAGATCTTTATTATTATTGCTAATATCACAACCACCACCACAATAATAATAATACTTTAAAACTTGCAAAATATCTTGTATATGTGTTATCTCATTTGAGCCCTCACAAAAATCCTTTAAAGGAGGTTCCAACTTATATCCACAATCACCTATCAACTCTGCCCTTATAATAATCACAATAAAATAAAAATACAAAGCGACATTCACAGAGAGTTTTCAAGGCTTACAGAGTATTTATGGCAATACTTTGAGGTAGGTACTCTAAGTGTTACTTTTCCTGTTTTATAGATGAAGAAACTGGGGTTGAAAGGTATGAAATTATTTTTGAGCATCAGGATTCAAATTTCAGTCTTCTGATCCCAAGATGAACATCCACCCCCAGCCCATCCCCAATACCACCATCACCTAGCATTTGCCTTGTGGAGAACGTTATGTTGCTTGCTGAGGATCTAAGGACATATGCCATGGCCTCTGACCCCAAGGACACATAAATAGATGCCTAACAGTACAAGGCTGGGTATGTTGCCCACTTCCTTTGCCTGTTGCCCAGACTGAACCACTTGCTGGCTCTTTGTCCCTTCTTGCCTTCTTGTATCTTCATGTGTTTGTCCACACTATCACCAGTTCTTGGAATAAACACCCTCCTCATCTTCACTTAGTAAAGCCCTTTTTCAAGGCCTGGTTTACCAGTCACCTCTTCCCTGGAGCCTTCCCTGGTCCCCTGGGAGAGAAGTTATCCCTCCCTCCTATCTCTCTAGCCACTCTAACTCCTCTGAACTTCATCATCTTCTAATCTTGTATGATAAGTATCTGTCTACCTGTCTCACCTTCCCCTGCTCATTCCATCTCCCTCCCCATTAGGGTGTAAGTTCCTCGGGGGAAGGAAATAGGTAATTTTAAAAATCTCATTATAGCCAGTGTTGAGCACAGTGCCTTGTATATATTAATTTTTGTTGAATTGATTTGAATGGATTGTCAAGAATGGGGTCCTGAACACTTAACTAGGAATTAGAAGACCTTGGTTCTCACTTGGATTCTGTCACTTAGTTGAGTGAGTTTAGGCAAATCACCTTCTGAACTTGTTTTCCTGCCTTCTTTATTGATTTGTGAATCTCAAACTGTAAGGTAAATTCATCAGCATAGGGTATTATTCTATTAACTCCTTCAGGGCTGGCTGAGACAGCATCTTACTTACTTGTGTGTCGCCAAGAACCCAGTGTGATTCTTTGCATGTAACAAATCCTTAATATGTGTTTGTTGAATGCACGTGCCAGGCACCCGAATGACTGGCAGTTCAGGAGTTTGGAGGCAAGAGAGAAGAAGATTTCTGACGGGTGTGAGGTAGTCAGAGAAAGCTGCAATGAAGATGTTTGTTGAAGGATGGGCAGGATTTGGATAATCAGAGAAGAGTACAGATGGTGCAGATTCATAGAACATAAGAGCTGGAAGAGATGTTAGAGGTCTGAAAAATGGCTCCCTGATTTGACAGATGGGAATACTGAGGCCCAGAGAGAAGTTAAATGACCCACAGGAAGTTGGATGCCCAGTAAGGTGCAAAGCCAGGATTTAAAACCCAGGTCTTCTGACTTTAAGCCTAATGTTCTTTCTACTGCAGTGGAAGAGGAGGGAGGAGTTGGAAAAATCTTAATAGGAGGTCAGGGGGTGGTATATTCACTGAGAAACTGACAGCAGAGGGACTGTATGTGTTGTTTTCCAATGCAAATCTGAAATCATGCTCAAGTTCTAGGGCACTCAGGTGGGGAAGTCGTGGCTCAGGGGATTGAATCTCATGACCAGAAGACTTGCTGTATTAGTGCAGAAGGTACATGGAAATATTCAATTGAGTCATGTGTTCAGGTGGGTGTTATTCTCCCTGGGGGGTCATGGTGGGACATCCCCTCTTCAGAGTAAAGAAGGATGAATATCTATGTGAAAGGGACCCTTAGGGGATGGGACTTTTGGAAAGAGGAACTTGATGGTTGTAAATCAACCAGAAAAGAGAAAAATGAATGAGTGTGAGACACAGAAAAAAGGGGAGGAAAAGACAGAGAAAGCCATCAGGAGGGGGAGAGAAACGACCAGAAAAGGGAGAACACAGCATGAGAAAGCACAATACAGAGAGAAATTGTTGGATATTCAAACAAGTGTTTGGGTTGGAGAGAGAGAAGTGGGGAAAAGAGGAAATAGAAACAGATATACAGAAAAAAAAGAGAGGAGACAGAGAACATGGAGAGAGAGAAATAAATGAGACAGAGAGACAGCCAGTAGTAAGAATGAGAGAGAATGAGTTGGGAGAGCTCAGGTCTTGTTCTCATCATTCTCCTAGCAAACAGTCTCCTTTGCTAGGTGTAAGGAGGAGCTGCCCAGGCCCCACCTGTGGGACAGGTGCCTGAATTCCACATTACTGGTTGATCAGTCTCCTCCCCACCCTGTAGGGAAAACAATTGGGAAACATGGAGATTGCACTCTTCTGTAAACCTTGTACTCCTATCAGCTTCCAGTTACAGGGCCCTCCCCTGAGTGAGAACATCTCTGACCCTTTCTCTCACTAGGTGAGGCATCTGAGGCTGCCCATTTGGTTTCTTGGGTGCAGATCAACAAGGTCAGAGATCTGGGAACGGAAAACCGAGCTAGGCAATACCTCAATCACTCATCACTAGATTCCCCTGCCTCTCCATAATAGCAAAGAAGGGAAGGAAAGAGGAGAGAGAAAAATATTTATTTTTATTGGGTAATGGGGGGGCAGGGAAAGAAATAAATGGTGAGATAGAAGCAAAGAGGGACAGAAGAGGGCTATGAGGGCATGTCCACCTCTCTCTGTATAAATCTATGTATGTGTATGTTTAAAACTTCTTTAAGACTTTTGTTACATCCTGTGCATATGCATATATGTGTTTACATATGTAATATCCATGTAGAGAGACGAAAAATAGGTAGGGTTTGCTCAAGGGATGGAGATAACCCAACACATTAATGATGGAGTAGGAAACTACCCTGGCAACTGTTTCTGAGACATAGTGCTGGGTAGATAAGAGGCTGAGATCCTGTTTCTTCTCATTTCCCTCCAAAGAAGATGCTTCCTGTCTTGTTGAAATTCGCTCTAGCAAAGAAGAGCAATGGATCCTATATGGGATAGTGCTGAGTGGGGGTGGGGCGAACCTACCTTCTTTCTGGATTTCCTTCTCTTTGAGTGGTCACATTTCCTCATCTCTTGTTCAGTCACTTTTCAGTCCATTTGGATGCTTCATGACCCAATTTGGGGTTTTCTTGGCAAAGATATTGGGGGGTGGTTTGCTATTTCCTTTTCAGGTCATTTTACAGATGAGGAAATGGAGGCAAACAGGGTTAAGTGACTTGCTTAGAGTCACACAGCTTGTAAGGCCTGAGGTTGGATTTGAACTCAAGTCCTCCTGAATTCAGAACCGGTGGTCTATCCACTATGCCACCTACCTGCCCTGATATGATAGATGGAACATGGGCTCTGGAATCAGAGAACCTGGGTTCAAATCCTGTTTCTGACATTTATTATACATGTTATCTCAGGCAGGTCACAATCTCTTTGGGCTTCTTTTTCTTCATTTGTAAAAATGAGGGGGAATGGACTAGATTTTCCTGAGGATCCTTTTAGTTCTTGATTTATTATCATATGGCCTGGAAAAATCAGTTTCTGTTCTCCTACCATATTTAGGATTTTCCTCTAGGGGTAGAGTCCACAGTCCCCTCTGGCTCCAGATTCCCAGAGCAGCGTCTCAGCCAGGAAGGAGGAAGACTAAGGCATATACAGGTGTACAGCAACCAGGTGCTGGAGTGGGGAAGGGTGGGAAGGATTTAAGCAAAAGCAAGCAAAAGTGACGGGAACCTCATGAACTGAATGGTGATGACTCTTGGCACTTTTCATCTTCAAAATACCAAATGCACTATAACTAAACCAGGATGTGAGTGGAGTTCTACAGGTCAGAAAGGGAAACCGATGACAATGAAGAGAGAGAAAAGTGACCTAAAGTTGTGAGAGAAATAAAAAGTGGTAAGTATAGTAGAGTTGAAAAAAACCTGGACCTAGGTTGGAGTGATTAGTCTGTTTGCTAGTCAGTGTGGCCATGCGACCATGGATGCTGAGCCTTCATATCCTCAGCTATAAAATGGGATAATAATACCGTACTACTTGTTGCCTGTGATTTTGCACTTTGCAAACCATAAAGGGCTATATAAATTTGAAGTGTAATTATTTCGTGGAGAGTTAAAAAGATCAGGGCCCATAATTCTTCCAAAGTCTTCAATATCAAAGTCTGACTTTTATTTACAGCAAGGGTACCTCCTGTTGCTAATTCAGCAGATGAGGGAGTGAGGCTGGGAGATATATGAACTGAGGCAGAGAAATCCAAATTAGTTTGGATAAAAGTCAAGGAGGGCTTTTTACACGGTCTTGGTGGAGGGTTAGTCAGTTAAGCAGCTAGAGGCCTGCTGCTGATCACCTGGCTTGTGGTATTAGCTGCCTCTGGGAATCTCTGGTTCCTAGTTATGATGGGAAAGGTTCAGAACCAAATTCTTGTGGATTCTATTGGTCAAGGCCTTCTTAGTCAATCAGTTCTATTTCTACTTGACCCATGGGTTCTCTCTCTTCACCTACCCTAAGGATCCCAAAAGTATCAAATAAAGCCCCATATGTTATTTTTAAGATGATTTTTAAATGTAAATTTTATTTTCTCAATTTCATGTAAAAAGATAACATTTATTTTTAAAAAGTCTTGAGTTCCAAATTCTCTCTCTCCTTCCCCTTCTTTCCTCCTTAAGAAGGCAAACAATTTGATATAGATTGCCCATATGAAGTCATGGAAAACACATTTCCATATTAGCTGTGTTGTAAAAGAAAACAGACCAAAAAAAGAAAGTAAAAAAGTATGCTTTGATTTGCATTTAGACTCCATCAGTTCTTTCTCTGGAGGTAGATAGTCCTTCAAAATTGTCTTGGATTATTGTATTGCTCAAAACAGCTAAGTTCTTCCAGTTGATCACCAAACAATATTGCTGTTAACTGTGTACAATGTTTTCCTGGTTCTGCTCACTTTACCTTGCATCAGTTCATATAAGTCTTCCCAGGTTTTACTGAAACTATCCTGCTTATCACAATAGCATTCCATAACACTCATATACCACAATTTGTTCAACCATTCCCTAACTGATGGGCATCCCCTCAATTTCTTATTCTTTCCCATTATGAAAAAACAGTTGCTATAAATATTTTTTACATATAGGTCCTTTTACTTTTTCTCCAATCTCTTTGGGATACAGACCTTGTAATGGTATTGCTGGGTCAAAGGGTATGCACAGTTATATAGTCCTTTGAAGCCCCATATATTGTTAATATCATCCCTAGGGAATTGAGTCAAGAAAGATGAGGTAGCTGCTCTGTTTTGGTTGCTTAGTATTTGCCAGTTGACCCCAGAAACTGATCACAAAGCTGGGAAAAGAGAAACCAGGAGTCTTTTGTCCTAAGTCTCTGGTCTCAGGGGACTCAACAGCACCTATATACACACTCACCATGAGTCACTGACAGCATCAAAATACCTTCCAGTTTCCTCATCATACTGGTAGTCCTTGTGGGGATTTTTCATTAGGTCACTAATTAAAGCAGGTAGGTGTCATCAGTGACTGAGGCACCTGGTTTTCCTCTGAACTGAAGCCCAGTTTCAGAGCTTTAAGAGCTCTACCTTATGGGTCAGGCAGATTTGCCGTTAGGTTCCTTGAGAAACCCATTTTTCAGATTTCTTGCCCTCCATTCTGTAACTTTATTCCATCCTTGGTCCCAGCTTCTCCCTGAGATAGCCTGAGATAGAAACGTTCAAATTCTAATGGAGTCCTGTAGGGAAAGACAGAGTAGGTGGAGCACTCTGAATGGGTCTAATCAGTGGGTTGAAGGGTAGACTTGGGATGAGCATGGATGAGTTTGGCTGCCAGTCTCTGTGCTCTGATAACCTGTTCACTCCATGTCCCTCAGAATCTCATAGTAGGGGACATCGAGGTCATAGCCACAGGAAAACCTAGGGTATTAGCAGATGCAGAACTGATGGTGATGATGATGATGATGATGATGATGATGATGGGGAAAGAATCCTTCCAACATCCCTTTGTCAACCAGTCTCCTGCACATAACAGTGCCTTCAAAAGAGCTATTGAACACAAGATTTGGAGTCAGAAGATCAGATCTTAAAACCAGAATGCTGGCACTTGCTGTTAGAGTACCTTGGTCAAATCACTTCACATCTTCTGGTCTCAGTCTTCTTATATGTAAAATGAGGGGGTTTGTCTGAATAATCTGTAAAGTTTTCCTTCCTATGACCTTACCCTATGTACACTAACAATGGGCTCCACCCCAGGAAAAAAATCATGTAGAGTAATAGAATGTTAGAGGTGGAAAGGGTAACTTAGTCCAAAAATTGGTCATTTATAGATGGGAAAACCAGAGTGGTGAGACTGAGGGATTTACCCAGGCCCAAACAGGCGATAAATAGCAGAAACAAGTTGCAAACCTGTTCTGGGACTCCAAATCCAAAATTTTCACTATACTACCCTGAATTTTGGGCAACAGAATCACACTTAAAATGCTCTTGAGGTGCTGTCTACTTCAAGAAACCAGAGATAATGAAGCCTTCTGCAGAGTGAATAATCTCTCTTGTGGATTCTAGCTCTTATTTTTTGGCATGTCCCCACTTTTAGTAAATAGATTTTTGGGCGGACATAATTAAGAGTGGCACAGAAGGGGAAGGCAGGAGGAGATGCAATCTGCATTGGTCAAGGAAGACTGGGGAATAGGAGGGAATGAAGGATAAAGAAGATTACTATTGGAAGCCAAGCTCTGATACCTGCCAGCTGTGTGACCCTGAGAGTTATTTCAGATTTCAGATTCTCAGTTTCTGCATCTGTAAAGCACTTAATAAAGTTGCTGTGAGAATCCAGTGAGAGTGTTATGTGGAAGAACTTTGTGACTATTAAAGCGCCCTATAGAGATGATCTCTTATCAGCAAATGAAACCACGGAGCCCTAAAGCATCAGAGTCCCTCTTCATTTTTGTACCTAAGCGAAACCCGAGACATTGCCTGCGATGTGGTCCTAGGCAATTATTCTCAACTCTACCCACCTGATATCGTAACTTCGAAACTTGACTTCAGGTGCAAGGTAAATAGAGAGGCTCGGCTGTGGCTGGGAGACACACCTCTTGACAGCTGGCGGTCTCCAGAGCCACAGAAGCTACTTTCCCCTAACCAAGAAAGAGGGCGTGGGGGAAGGGTTTCTTAGGTGTCTGTGTCAGGGTTCTTGGCGGGGGGGAAAGGAGAGGAAGGGGTGGAGAAGAGGCAAGGGCAGGGATGCCAGCATCAGCAACCAGAGGCGGATCTGGGAGCCTTGGTCCTCTCTTTCATCTCTACTCCTTGAGGGTAGGGGCTGGTTTGTTGCCGTTGTTTTTGCTTCTTTATATTCCTAGCGCTTAGCTAAACATTGAATAAACGTTGGTTGACTGACCACTCTTTGCATCAGTATCTCTATTCTTCCCCAAGATGGGACTAAAACTCTGTCCCCTTGCTTTTCTCTTGGAGAGGACCGGGCACCTTAGGGCTAGAGAAGTGTGGCTGGAGAAGAGCTCTGAAGTCGTAGAAGGGGCTGGGGAAGTGGGGTAAGTGGACAGGTGGACAGGTTGAGGAGCTGGGCTGAGTCCCAAATCTCAGAACCGCAACTTCCTGTCCTCTCTTCCCCCATCCATCTATCCTGGCACTCTGGGCAGAGGCCGAGGCTTCTTCCTGACCTCGAGCGAAAGAAAAAGTAGCCCCAGTGGAAATTCAGACTCACCCCGGGACCTCGCCCCACTTCCCTTCCTCAGCCACGCTTGGGGCGGGCGCCACAGGGTATTTCGGGCTCGAAAACAAAGCGTCAGATCTATTTGAGAGACTCTTGTTCCATTGGAGCCCAAGCTTGGGGTTCTGCGGCTGCCCGGGGCTCAGCCACTTCCCCCGGGACCTGACGCGTTTCCCCTCCACAGTTGCCCGATTTAGCAAGTCCGACGCGCCACTTTCAGCCTCAGCTTCTCCTTTCCCTCCCTGGCCTCTGGTGGAGATGAGGCCGAAGGGAAGGAGGGGCCCGGGGGAAGGTTAGGGGGAGGGGATCTTGCCATTGCCCATTAGTGGAAAAGGGAAGGTAGAAGACAAGTTCCCCAGTTTCTATCTGGTCAGATCCCCGAACCCTGCTCTCAGCGAGACAGCTAGTCCTAGAGGGAGGTGGGGGGTCGGGTGGGGACAGGTGTCGTGGGCTTTTGTGGGTTAGATTCCATGTGAATGTCCATAGTGGCCTCGTGTGTCTCTGCTGATGGCTGGTAGGCATGGGCATAGTTTTCATACACCAGGGGTGCCCTGCACTATATGGAACAACGTGTGTAGACAGTTCCCATGGATGCCTAGAGAGCTGAGTGATGCTGTATGTTGTACCGTATGTTGTACAGTACTTGCATAGTGGTGTAAAAACCCTGGGATTTTGTGTGGGCTGCTGAATTTACAATATGTGCTGTGTGTGTGTGTGTGTGTGTGATGTCTGTGTGTGTCACCCTACAGAAATGGGTGTTTAAGGGGGACAATGCGGTATAGTGACACAGCAGAAGGGACACTGGATCTGGAGTCCAATGGCCTGATTCTGCCTTTCTTATCTGTGAAAACGGAGGCAGGTCACTTAGGATCACACATCTAGAAGAGTACTGTTTAATTCAACCCCCTCATTTTTACAGGTAAGGAAACTGAGGCTCAGATAGGTTAAAATGACTTGTCCAAGGTCACACTGAGTGAAAGTATCAGGATTAAAACTCAGGCCCTGTGACTCCAAAATGATTATTCTTCATAGGATTGTGAATTTAGATCAGGAAGGAACTTAGGGATCATTTGAATCGTACTGTACCCCAGTTTGCATAGGAGGAGAATGAAGGTTAGAGAAGTTCAGTGACTTTCTACAATTAGTGTCTGAAGTGGGACTTGAACGGGGAGGTCATCCCAAGTCCAGTGCCATAGTCACTATATCATGCTGATTCACTATTTTCTAAAGCCTCAAAATCCTATGATTCCTATGGCCACCGATCTTGGTAGGCATGAGTGTGTGTTGTCTGTGTAATGACAACAGTTTGGACTCTTTCTGGGGGCCTGGCAAGGGGATGTGTATGCATTCACTTTTTCCTTACAGATGACCCACAAGGTTTTACTGACACTCCTCTCCCTGTGGCATATCTTCCACATTTTCTTCTCCTATCCAAATCCCCCCAGCTCCCATTCTCCAAGTTCCTCTTCAAGTACCCTTTCTTCTAGGAAGCCCCTGAGCCTACAGGAACCTCTCTCCCTTTTTGGAATACTGCCTTGCATGAAATACTTTGGCTTTGCAGTCAGAGGGCATGGAATCAAATCTGATCTCTGTGGAACTTGGAGGCAAGCTGTTTGACCTCTCTAGCCTGAATCTGCTCATCTGTATAATGAGGGGGTTGGTTGGCCTCTGAGGGCCCTTCTAGCTATAAATCTATTTGTGAACTCATGATAGTCTTCTCTCCTCTTACTAATGTGTGGCTCTGTATCAGCTTCCTTTTGTATCAGTGCCTAGCACACGATAGGTTCTCAGTAACCATTTATCATCAGCCTACTGTGTGCAAATGTCTATAAGTACATGAATGAGTACAAGGCCTCTAGTGTGTGCTGGGAAATGCCAGTGTATCTGGGTCTATTTATGGCCATTGCAGTACATACTTCCGGACTTCACAATTGTTGGGCGTGTTTCATCTCTGCTAAAGGAAATGCAAACACCTAACTTACTGTCTTTGAGGCTTCTACTTTCACTTTATGAGTGGAGCCAAACATGGTAGGTGTACCAAGATGGGGGATGGGGGTGGGAATCAAGATTGTCTGTCTAGCTGAAATGTGAACTTCAGAAAGGCTCACCAGACTCCCGGCAAATAGCCCCAACTCCTCTTCCTTTATTTAACCCAATGCCCCCTGGTTAGAGAATTAAAGATTATTTGCTAGGGAGGAAATAAAGGTCATCTCTTCTTCCTCATCTTTACCCTCACCATAGGAAAAACCTGGCTCCAGGCAGCTGAGGTACAAATGGGGGACCCTTGGAGCTCTCAGTGCTATTGCTCAGCACTCCTCCTTGGGCATGTGAGGGGGATAGACCTCCTTTTTGCTTTCCAAACCTACACCTTATGATCCTGCTTCCTAAGTGGGATTTTCTATTCTGAGATTTTTAAGCCAAATGTTCTCAATTCTTTTGCATGTTACAGTCCATTATGAGTCTGTATTTCACCCTACCCTCTTCTCTCCCCACAGGGAGGGTGAGTATCTGGAGGTAGTGGGCTATGGAAGACCAAGATGCCACATTGACCCATCCAGTGTATCTTGTGGAATCTGTCTTAGAGCTGGAAAGGACATTAGAAACCAGTCCCTTCATTTCACAGAGGAACAATCTGAGGCCTAGAGGGGTGGAGGGTCAAGATCACACAGCAAGCAAAAGGATCTGATACTCTTAGGACAGTAGGATTTTAGAATTGGGAGTTTTTTTTAGTTTTGGGATTATAATTATTTGTGTATTATATATAATTAGTCTAATAATTAATTAGAATTGGGAGATCCTTTAGTTTAGCTGAGTTTGTTTTAGAGATGAGAATATTAAAGCCCGGAGAAGAAAAAAGACCCACCCAAAGTTATAGTGGTAAGGCAGGCTAGCAGAGATTCAAAACTCCTGCTCCAGCCTCGACTTTCTACTGAGCCGTTCTAGTAAGTCTTCTATCCTTCTTTCCATCTCTTCACCTTTTCCTTCTCTCATTCACTTACCTCTTCTTTCCCTGCCTCCCCCCATTCTTATGCTTTAATTCACCATTGGCATTTGGTAATGAATATGACCTAGTTATTGGTACTCCGGGCCAAAGGGGCTTCTGACCACTAAGCCTGGGGAGGAAGGGTGTCCTGTGAGTGTGAGTATGAGTGTGTGTGTGTGTGTGTGTGTGTGTGTAAGAGACAGAGACAGACAAGAGAAAAAAAGAGAGAGAGAGGGAGAGAGAGAGAGAGAGAGGGAGGGAGGGAGGGAGAGACAGAGAGAGAGAGAGGGAGAGAGAGAAACAGAGAGAGAGACAGAGACAGAGAGAGACAGAGACAGAGAGACAGAGAGACCTCGCCTGCCCGTGCCTGCAGGTGGGTAAATGGGAAAGTTAATTAGCGACTGTTTGAGATGCCAGGATGAAAGGTGCCGGTGGGGACTAGGTAATTTCAGGTAATATCAGGACAGCCTTCTCCTAGGTGGGCCTGGAGCCAGCTCCTCCTCATCCTGGGAGGGGGAAGGCTGGGGAAACAACCCTTCGCCCCACTTCTGAGCTGAGGATCACACCCCCAGAGGGGCTGGGGGAAGGGCGAATTCCGAGCTAAGGGTCTTTGTCTTTATAGGGAGTTGCTTGTTAGTTGCTAAGGAACTGTAGATCTTCATAGATTCAAGTCTCCATTGCCTCATCTGACTTGGGGAGTGGGATGCTGGGTAGAATCCATTGAAGCTGGGAGAGTCCATCTAGAGTCCTCAAGTCTATTACCCCAGTGCCAAGATTTGATCTACCCTTTTCTGCTAACCCAGAGTCAGAGGATTTGCAGTGGAAAGGACTTTAGAGAGGTCCAATCCTCCTGCTTTAACATGAGGAAACTGAGTCTTCCTTCAAGGTGCTCAGTTTGAGGGTTTTCTCCTCCATGAAACTTTCTCTGATCTCCCCCTAATTATTAGTGCTCCCTCCCTCCTACACTTTCCATGTACTATGCTTATTTTCATACACAGTCTCCCTTTTCCTACCCCCTCCCTCGACCCTTTCCCCTCTTCCCCCTCCCTGCCCCCAGTAGATTATTAACTTTGAGGACAAGGACAGTTTTGTTTTTTGTATCTTCAATGCCTTGAGCAATGTGTTGCCCATAATAGGTATGGTTTAATTGTCTAATTGAATCAAGTTTCAGAGAGATGAATAGACTTGTCCAAAGTCACAAGGCAATAAAAAGCAGAGCAGGGGTTTGAACCCATTTCTCAGACTCCAAATTCTGTGCTGTTTCCAAACAATCAGCAGCTTCTCAGGCCCACCCCTAGTCCTTATCCTCTTCAATCCTGCTTGGGCAGGTGGACACACACACACACACACACACACACACACACACACACGAACAGACCCCACCCCAAAGGGCTAGGAAAAACAGGTGTGGTGCTGACAGCTCATTGGAAATTCAGAGGAACCCTAGTATGCTTACCAAGCCTTCTTCCCTCTGTACCGGGAGTCATCATTGATGTTATTGTTTTTACATGGAAGTTTTCCAAAGTGACTTGTGTTCTCTCTCTCTCTCTCTCTCTCTCTCTCTCTCTCTCTCTCTCTCTTTCTCTCTCTTTCTCTCTCGCTCTCTCTCTCTTTCTCTCTCTCTCTCTCTTTCTTCCTCTCTTTCTCTTTCTCTCTTTCCTCTCTCTCTCCCCCTCTATCCTTCTCTCCCTCTATCCTTCTCTCTTTCTCTCTCTCCCTCCTCTCTCTCCCTCTCTCTCTCTTTCTCTTCCCCCCCTCTCCCTCTATCCTCTCTCTCTGTCTCTGTCTCTCT
>JAQQSW010001500.1:0-17847 GCA_028646575.1 Pseudocheirus occidentalis
AAGGGGGGTGGAGGGATAGGAAGGAGAGACAGATGATCACTGTCACAATATGTCCACTATGAAGATGTCCTGTATAATCACACATCCACAGCCTGTATTGAATTGTCCTTCCAGTGGGGGTGGGTGACAAGGGGGGAATCAAAAGCATCTAGAATTTAAAGTTCTGCAGTACCTGCAACTAGGCATTAAGATATACAGGGGCTGGGATAGGGAGACCCTCCCTGCTCTACCAGAAAGTAAGAGAGCAGAGCAGGGGGCGGGGCTTTACAGTGGTGTTGCTTTTTTAGGGTTGGGGCAGGGGCAAGATGGGGAGAAAATTTGTAATTCAAAAATGTAATGAAAATAAATGATGTAAACAAGAAAACAAATTAAGAAAATTAAAGAAAAAAAGAATGGGTAGCCATGGATAGAATGCAATCAGCATCACTGGAGGGAATTTCAAAATGGATAGATCACAGATTCATTTGAGTAGAGTACATAGAATAGAAGAATAACAGAACAGTGGAGCAATTAAATAAAATCAAGTTATAACTATTAGAAAACGGAATGGATAAGTGAACTGTGGAGCTTCAGTAACAGTATGTTTGAAACAAATAATTGAAGTACTTATTCTGACACATAAAAACAAAGCAATTAGTATGAAATCTATAAAACAATAATTATGTGATTCATCTCATTCTACCTTTTTCATCCCAACCAAACCTCTTTTTTGATCATTCAGAAATGCATAAAGTAAACTGTCACATTCCCACGGAAACATGAGAGATAGGGCTTCATCTCCAATGGGCAGACCTTTGAAACATGAGTATGCAAAATTGTTGACAACAACAACAATAACCAGAATTTACTTAGCACTTACTATGTGCTAGATACTGTTAAGAACTTCATAAATATTTTCTCATTTTATTCTTACAAGAACCTTGGGAGGTAGGTGCTATTATTATTCTCTTTTTACATGTGTGGAAACTAAGGCTGATAGAGGTTAAGTGACTTGTCCAAGGTCCCGCAGCTAGTAAACATCTAAGGTTGGATTGGACTGTGGTACAACTTTGTTCAGATACTATCAATTTTTATAGAACAATGAACTATATTAAATAGTAGAACTCAGTGAAAGAAAAAGAAGCTTGAAAAGACATGACTTGATTGAAAATTATTCTCGATTTTTAATCTTTATTTCTATAAACAGTGGCTTCACATATAGAGAATATGGGGGGGTGGGGAAACTACTTATTTATCATGCCACACTAAAGATCACCATCAGTAACACTCTCCTTGAATAGGAATGGTAGAGATGCATATTAGTAGTATACATATTAGTATACATAATCATGCATACTGATACATGTTATTTGACTTAATGCACACTTATATGTTGCTATACATCTAAGAGTCATGAAGACGGAGAAGCAAAGAACTGGAAATTTAGACTTGGAGTTAAAATTTTCTAATCACATAATTGACCTCATACAATTTATACGTTTTTATTATTACTATTACAATGGAATCTTGCTATTCCCTCTGTGGTGACTACTACAGAATTGGTTTAAAGTGTTCATCCAAACAGGGTTATTTACTGAGGTATTAAGAGAATATTCTCAGTAGATGCTTTCACTTCTACATGCCACAGCACTAATAGACTATCAGTCAGGGACTTTGAAGACTTAATTATATAGTAAGGCACCACTGCATCATGATCACTATTTCTTTTTGCCAGATCTATGATTTTCTTTTATGTGGGGGAAGACCCTGTGCACTTTAGAGCTTTAGGGAGCTGTCTTGTTCACACAACCAGTGTAGGTTACAGGCAGAACTTGAACTCAAGTCTTCTTGACTCTGAGTTTGACTTTCTCTCCACTATGCAATGGTATTTTATATACTATTATTATTAAGCAAGTATATTTAAAAAGCAGTATTCACATAGTTTTCAATATGATATAACATAATCACATATTTTGTAACATATATAGATATAATTTATAATATAATATTTTAACTAATAGCATATTCAAACCTAAAGGTATATTGAAATAAGGGTATGAGGGGATGGAATATGTTATTCTGTAATACAAATGGGGAATAGTTATGAAGAAGACCAATATTCAATAGGTGAATCAGTAATTTGACCTTAAATCTGAGACATTTCTACATGCAGAAAAGAAGGAAAAAATAAAGGAAAGCAGACAAAAAATATAATAGAAATAACATTCAACATTTTATTTTATTAGAATGATATTTATTTTATTTATATATTTATTTATGTTCAGGAATTCTATTTTTGAATGATTAAAATATTATATTAGTAATGTCAACTAATTGACAATTCAGAAAGCTATGCCATTTAACATTCAGTGGAGTTACTTGTGGGGATAAATAAAAAATAACCTTTTAAAAATCTTAATGAGACATATAAGAATTTCACTCTAAGAAATTCTGATGAGCAGGAACACAAACTGAGAAAACAGATCAATGAAGAAATTATTTGCTTCACAAAACAATTCATCCTGTTTCATTTAAATATGATTCAATTTAGAAAAATGCAATATGATACTACTTTTCATAGTTATTACACAAAGTAAGTTAGATCTCTATCTTGTATAGTTAATTTAGGTTTGAACATGTAAAATCATAATATTGGGAAAGGAGTTTCTTAACACAAATATTAAATGATCTACAGAATAATCATAGTATTATATGGAGACTAATCCTCTACTTTTTAATATTCAAGCAGTGCCTCATTATGTGTCCTTTATAGTAAGATCTTACCAATAGCATCATTAGCTGATAATAATGTATTTTAAATTATCCAAATGCTTCTGCAATGGAGAAAGATAGATCTCAGAAGCTTTTATTTCTTTTCTTTTTTTGAAGAAGAAGAAGATGAAATTTAATCAAGATGAATGGTAAGTCTTACATTTGGATTCAAAGCTTCATAAGTACAAGGCTGGGGAAGCAAGGCAAGAAAGCAGCTTGCATGCAAACAATCTCAGTGGTCTTAGTGAATGACAAGCTTAGTGTAAGTCACCATTTGATCCCATAGCCAAATTGGAGATGTGCTGGCAAAGATTTGATGACCATTTGTCAAGTATGTTATAGAGTTTTGTGAGGAAAAGTCTGCCCCAAGTGCTCCCTCTCTATTCAGAAATTAATAGATTTCAATGAAAGAAGAAATGAAAATAAACTAGAGACGTAATGTATATACCTTCTGGGGACATGACTCCTTGAACTAGCCCCATCAAGTATGCTGAAGGAGAGGAGGAAGGAGCCCATAACCCAACCCTGGAAAATGGCTGTTTAACCATTCCTGGAGAACTGCAGCCGGGCCTAGAAATGCTCACAATGGGCATGCTTCATGCTCAACCCATAGATTGGGGTCAAATCTATCTTTACTTCAGAGGGGACACTGAACTCCGTTTGATGCAGTAGGATGGCCAAGAAGAGGAAGACTTCCCACCAGGCAATAGTCTCCCCAATGCATTGTCTCTTCCCCAGGCCAAATAAAATCACCTTGTCACTCAGGGTCTTACTGATAGTGCCATCTGCACTAAGGAATCTCTCTGCCCAGAACACTGATGGGTCCCCCCATATTTTCTGGTCATGGTTAACCTGCCACTGGTTCACAAAAATGCAGATCCGTTTGGCGATGTAGAAATTGTTTAGGGTTGTTGCTTTCGTTGTGCTGTGGGGGATGGTAAAAAGGACAAAGGAGGTATGCCTGAAGATCTCCAGGATAAAGTCCTCCATGTAAGGCAGCTGGGGTCTGTCTGAGAGCAGGGGCCTTCTCTCTCTGCCAATCACAGTGTCCAGCTCATCCTGGATCTTCTGGATCTCGGGCTTAGTCACAAGATACATGAGGCTCCAGGAAATGGCTGTGGTGACTGTATCAAAGCCTTCTCATGCTTCTTGTATTTGATTGTCAAATTTTCTATTCAGTTTTGGTTTTTTCCGCAAGAATGCTTGAAAGTCTTCCACATCATTAAATGACCATATTTTTCCCTGAAACATTATACTCAATTTTGCTGGGTAGGTGATTCTTGGTTTTAGTCCTAGATTCCTTGATCTCCAGAATATCATATTCCAGGCCCTTTGATCCTTAATGTAGAAGCTGCTAGATCCTGGGTTATCCAAATTGTGTTTCCACAGTATTCAAATTGTTTCTTCTTGGCAGTTTGTAATACTTTCTCCTTGATCTGAGAACTCCAGAATCTGGCTATAACATTCTTAGTAGTTTTCTTTTTGGAATCTTTTTCAAGAGGTGATTGGTGAGTTCTTTCCATTTCTATTTTGCCCTCTGGTTCTAAAATATCAGGGCAATTTTCCTTGAGAATTTCTTGAAAGATGATTTCTAGGTTCTTTTTCTGATCATGGCTTTCAGGTAGTCCAATAATTTTTAAATTGTCTCTTCTGGATCTATTTTCCAAGTCAGTGGGTTTTTCAAGGAGATATTTCACATTGCCTTCTATTTTTTTTCATTTCTTTGCATCTGTTTAATAGTATCTTGGTTTCTCATAAAGACATTTGCTTCCATTTGCTCCACTCTAATTCTGAAGGAATTATTCTCTTCAGTGAGCTTTTGAGATTCTTTTTCCATCTGGCAAATTTGACTTTTTAAGGTATTCTTCTCCTCCTTGGCTTTTTGGGCCTTTGCTCAGAGTCACACATCTAGTAAATGCCTGAAATAAGATTTGAACCCAAGTTTTCCTGATTCCAAGTCCAGTTACCTACCTACTCACTAAATTACACTGCATCCAAAAGGTGAGGCTCCTAAGGACACCTGGATTTTCCACAGAGACCTTTTGATCTGCCATTAAATACTCTATCCTTGAACCATGGGCCATAGCCCAAAAGGGATACTTCTTAAAATTAGGCCCAGATTAGTACAACCCATCCAACTGAACCCCATCTCTAAATAAAGTAAGAATGTCTGGAAAAGATCCCACACTTTCACAATATGCTATATCTATTAGTGAGGCTAGCTGTTCTTAAATAGTGTAATTTAGTATTTTTTAATTTAAACATTGGAGAATATCCACCAAATATAAGTCAATGCCAAGCTCTTCTTTCAAATGATATCATTAATAGGTGTTTCCACTTCTTTCATTCATACCTAGCGAGAAATGATCTAAAACCATGCTATCAGCAAAAGTAGACTCTTTTTTTGTGTACTGCATTACACCGGATAGATGAGGTCACTTAAAGCTCTACTAAGTAGAGAGAGAACAGGTTTATCTCCAAGTTTTCTTCTTTGATCTTAGAGATAGGGAAGGATGCTTGCTATGGAGGAACAAATTTTTATCAATGACTTCCACTTCCCCAAACCTAATGAATTTGAACAATTCTCCCAAAATCCTTCCTGCCCCTCATGGACAGAATCTACAGATAGACAGATAGGACAGATATGGCCCCACCAGGGATCTCTATTCTCCCAGAAACACTAAAAGTAGGACCCATGCTTGACGCATTGGCTCTAAGAGGAATCTACAACCTCACAATGTTATCATAGTCAAAGTGAGACAGGCTAGTTGAGTTGTAGCAAAAAAACCAGTAACTCCTGCCAAGAGTCTTAATATAAGATACCAGGCTCTTTTGGCTCTACTTGCAAACAACAGAGTAAAAACAAAGAGATTCACCATTTCTTGGCTTGAATGTAGGAGAAATTTTTATTTCTCTCATGTATTAATAACTAGTTATTCAATCAGAACCAAGGTTTTCCCCCTAAACTACATCCTTACCCAGAAATCAACTAGTGTCAGAAATTTCTCTCTCTCAAAGATATACCAAAGCCAAGATCTAATCAGATATTAAAATAAATAATAAATTTAGGCTAATGGGTGCATTCCTGCACATTGTGTTTACTTAGACAAGTTTGGGAAAGTTTTGATTCACCTTTTTGTCAGACAGGAAATATGGAACTTGATAAATCTCTTTGATTAAGATCTGGTTGACCCAAGTCACGTTTCCCAAGACCCTTATTGTAATATAGTTGAATTTCCTATTGTAATATCCATTTTCTCATTAATTCTTAACCAATCAGAGTTGATTGCGACCCTCAGAAAAAAAAACTTTCTCTTCCAAGAGCATATAAACTGTGAACCTTCCACCATGAGGTTGTGTGTGTGTATGTATGTGTGTAAGAGAAACAGCTAAATGATGATCCTTTTATTTAAAAAAATAGCATTATTAATAAAATGATTAAATTGCCCAGAAACTATATCTCTTGAACCCTTTTAAACACCACAGATTTCTGTAGAAAAGACTTTTATCGATGGAAGCAAATGTAAGAGAGCCACTTCAGACCCATTTGTGACAGAGAGTTGTGGCTCTGGAAGGATGGTATTTGGTGTTCTTATAGGTTACAGCCTTTATATAACTGTCTGTGTTTTCCAACATCAAATTGTAACAGAATGTATAGCATAGCAATGGACCTTATCTTGGGGGACGTAAAAAGGGATTTGTTATGAAGAGAAGCTGAATTATACTTTGAGTTCACTATGAGAGAATGGATTTATACCTATTAGATCAACTGGATAAGCATTGCAGCCCTGTTTTGAACCAAGGCCATGTTCAAAACAAACTGAATAGTAAGAGAACTTTTCCTTCATCCTTAGGTAATTGGTGAGATATTAAAGATCAAATGGAGTTATTAGATCCTATAAGAGAGAAGAATCTATAAAATTCAGAGATCATGGTGAGAGCTTACAAGTGAATGAAACAATCTGTCCAATTAATGAAAAATATTTGTGCTTCTGATCCTCTTACAGAAACCGTACTATGATTGAAAAAAGTCTCCAAATTTCTATTATTATTCCTGTTAGCCAAGCCCTAAGATTCCCACTGTGCTCTATGATAATCCTTCTAAAAATTTCTTTTAAAAATATTTCTTAGAGGGTGGGTACAGGGAATATCAGTTGAATCCCATTTGTGGTGCTGTTCCTAAGACTTTCCCAGGTTCTTTTTTTTAAAGCTTTCTTGCTATCTTTATTAGATCTGAAAAATGGACAACCTCTGACTGTTCAATAAACCAAAGATGGCTTCTCCTACCAATAATTAGTTGATATGTATTCAGTAGGGGAAAATCTCCCAAAAGCAAGTATAAACATTCTAAATTTTTTGGTCTTCAGTCAGTTAATCCCACAATTGGAGATTTCTTTACTCTATATTAATATTCATCTCACAAAATATCATGATTCCAATTATGTGTATAGTTAGAGTAACATGAGAATATTAAGCTTTAAAATTAAATTTAATCAGAAATAATCAATTTTAATCTGATCTGAAATATCTGTATCATGGATGAAAATCAGCAATATAGGTTTAATTACTAAACAGTCAATGATGTGTACTCTTTTCTTAAGATGTAATTAAAAGTTCCTATAGAAAACATCTCAAGGAGCTAATATTTAATATACTTGGATTATGATAACATGAATTGCTATCTTTGCCTTGATTGAGTCAATTTAGTCTAAAAACAATAAAGTGAAATGATTTTCCTCAAAGCAGATTTCCTATGGATGAACCTTGGCAGAACCATTGGCAGTACTGCTACTCAAATGTGTTTGAACTAATGTCAATTAATAAAGAGTTGCCAAACTGGTCCAGATAGCTGAAATATCATTATACAGTGCACATTAATAGGAGGAATATGTACACAAAGGTGTATTGTACATTGACCTTTTATTAGGCATCTAGATCAGCATTAGATCCTTTAAAAAAATATTTCATCATATGAAAAAAACCTTTTTTTTCAAAATTTTAGCTTACACTCAAACACCAGAACACAAATAGTAGAGAAAAGGAACAAAAACATATCATAAACTTAAATATTGGAACTTAAATATAAAATTAGAAAGAAAAAAAAGCCTGTCATGTGCATAGCAAAGCATAAGAGAGGATTCAGAATATGTAACAATAAATTTTCATTTCAAGAAAGTCTATATGATAAGATGAGATTCTTCTTAAAGGAATAGAATTTTATTATACATACCAAGAAATTTAGTAGTTGAACCTCTGGCACTAACTGAGATCAGTGTGGCTAACCCAAACTTCCTTGTATCAAAATAATTTTTCCAGTAGACTGCATTAATTTTCCATTATACTTTCTCCCCTAACTATTCCCAATCTGCCCCAGGATTGGGGATAGTTTAGCCAAATACACAAAGGCCAAAAACAGAATATTAAGCTTAGGGACCACCTAACGGTACAATTTGTCCAGCACGTGAAAACAATCAATGGACAAGAATTTAAGTGGCACTGTGCTAGGCCAAGAGAACACAAAGACAAAAAAATGAAACAACCCATTCTTTCAAAAGGACCTTACACAGTAATGGGAGAGTCAAGAAGTATATACAAAAGTCTATCCAAAATAAATAAAAAAGATAGTACATAGAAAGTGAATATAAGGCTTTTAGGGAGGGAAGAAATTAGCATTGAGAGCAGGAGGGTAGGAATGACTCCATGTAAAAGGGGGGCAGGAGGTGAATACACTAAATATTCATGTTACATAAACTTAGCTGGGCTCTCATTGCAGCTAGGGAATCCTATTGTACCTACTTTGTCAACTCACCACCTCACTCTCCACGGAGACTCTTCCAAAACTTTTCATTCCTTCTCTAACCTTCCATAGTTCCTCCTCCCCTCACTCAGCTGAGATCCTTGCCTCACATTTTACAGAATAAAATGAAGTCATTTGCTGTGAGCTCCCACTTTCCCCCTCTTCCTCATCTCCTATCACTCAGATGCCTTCTATCCCTTTCTCCCCTTTCACCTCAGTCTCACATGATGAAGTAGCCTTTACTCCTTACCAAGGCTAACCCCTTGTTAGCCTTCTTCAAGCAATCCTATCCTATCTCACTTACTCTGGTAGATTGCCCCCCCCCATCATCTCTACTATCTCAATTATTTTCAATCTCTCCTTCTCTGATTCATTTCCTACTGTCTAAAAACATGCTCATGTCTCTCATATCTTGAGAACCCCTTCACTTGATCCTTCCATTTCCTTCTTTCATTCCTTATCTCTTCTGCCCTGTGTAGTTAAACTCCTTGACAAGGCCCTCTACAATAAGTGCCCCCATCTTCTTTCCTCTCATTCTCTTCTTAATCACTAACAATCCACCTTCTAACTATATAATTCCACTACAAACTACTCCCTCCGAAGTAACTAATGATCCCTTGGTTGACAAATCCAATGACCTTTAATCATTCCTCATTCTCCTTGACTTCTCTGCTGCCTTTTGATAACTCTCTTCTGGATACTCTCTTCTGAGTTTTCAGGACACTAATCTCTTTTGGTTCTCCTCCTATCTGACTGCTCCTTCTCTGTCTCCTTTGCTGGATCCTCCTTTGAATCACACCTAATTCTAGATATCTCTCAGGGTTCCATTCTGGACCATTTTTCTCCTATACACTGCTTCATTTTGTGATCTCACTAGCTCCTGTGGATTTAATTACCATCTCTATACTGATGATCCTCAAATCTACCTTATCTACCCCAATCTACTGACCTCCAACTTGCATCTCCAACTGCCTTTCAGACTCCTTGACCTGGATATCCAGTAGAAATCTTTAATTTACTGTCTAAAACAGAACTCATTTTCCCCCATAAGCCCTCTCTCTACCTACCTTCCCTGTTATGGTAGAGGACAACACCAACCTCCCAGTCCCTCTAGGTCACAAGTTAGGTGTCTCCCTGGATTCCTCACTATTTCTCAACCCCTCTGTCTCCCATATTCAAGCTGTTGCCATGACCTGCTGACTTCATTTTTGAAACGTCTTTTGAACATGTGCTCCCTTCTCTTCTCTGACACTACCATCACTCTGGTATAGATCCTCATCACCTCACTCTGATTATCCCAGAAGTCTTCTGGTGGTTCTGCCTGATTCAGTTCCCTACTCTAATCCATTCCTGATTCAGCCACTAAAGTGACTTTCCTAAAACACAGCTTCAATCATGCCACCCACCTTTCCCTCCCTCCCCCCAACTCAATAAACTCTAGTAGCTTTCTATTGCCTCCAGAAGCCAATGCAAAAATGCTCTGTTGGACATTCAGAGTCCTTCATAACACAACCTGCTACTACCTTTCCAATCTTCTTACATGTAGTCTTCAATCTAGTGACACTGGCCTCTTGCCTGTTCCACAAAGATGTTCCATCTTTTGACTCCAAGCATTTTCTGTGACTGTCTTCCATGCCTGGAACACTCCCCCTTCTCCTTTCTATTGACCTCCCTAACTTCCTTAAAGACCTCCTATAATCCTATCATCTACATGAAGCATTTCCATTATCTATGTTAGGGAATGTCTTAATCCTAATGTCTTCCCTACGTTAATTATTTCCTATGTGTCCTATATTGTAAGGCCAAGCACGAGCAGCTTTCCAGAGTATGGCTACTGTGAATAGCTTTTAAGGTTGTGATTACACAGTATACTGAACACTCTATTCCATAACAAATCAGAGCAATACAGAAATCAAGGTACAACATTCAGTGCTACAACTTATCACAGAAAATCAAAATACAGCATACTCCATGTTATGGCGTAAAAACTTATCACTAAGATGGCTACATAGTTTTCACCATGGTGGTCACAAAGTTTTAAACAAAGTACATTAATTTAGTCAATCACAAAATCATTAATTCAATCACAAAGTACAAAAGTCAAAATTTTCCACTCATGGGGCACACTAAATTACAAATGAGTCACTTATTTAGTCATCAGTCACTAAGTACAATCATTTACTCAATCAATCATTCAATCAACTCAATTATTCAGTCATCAGAAAATACACAGACCCTCCACTCCTAGGTCACTAGAAAATTACAATTTCTCAGTCAGCACACAGTATCCAAGAAAAGTCTTCAGCTTGACTCAGGGTGGTCTCTCAGATTCCCTGGATCTCCCATGGTCCCAGGTCCTAACTGGATTCACCAAACTGTCACCTGGGTTCAAAGGCAGACAGCTCCCAGGTCATTGTCCAGCTCTGTGCAGTTCCTGCTCTACATTGGAGCGCATAGTGTCCAGTCCATCTCAAACCCTTCACAGTCTCTGTTCCTGGGAAAACAAGGCTCAACAAAGCCACAAACAAATTCACACAAAATACCAGCATCACAGTCATGTCTCTGCAGTCCTCAGCAGCTCCAGCTGACTTGGAAATCCTCAGCAACACTGGCTAGCCCTTGGAAATCTTCAATAGCCTCAGCAGCTCTGGCTGGCCCTCAGCTCTCACTGGTTCTTGGAAATCCTCAGCAGCTCTGGCTGGCCCTTGGACTCAGCAAAAGTTTCAGCTGGTTCCCAGAATCAAAATCACTCCACCCAGGTTTTCAAAATCAAAATCATTCCCTCCAGCCTCAGGGAGGGGCTTTCTTCTTCAGCTTCCTCTGCTCCTCTTCAGCCTCCACAGTGGCAGCAGCTTCTGCCTCCATGAAGCCTGCTACAAGAAGGTCTGTCTCTCCCTTTCTGGGTTTTTCCTTATATACAATATTGCCCTTCCCTATTCAACCCCTTCCTGTTACATCAGCAACAGGAGACTGGAGTTCACTCCTTTTGTTTCTTTAAGGAAGCTTAATCACAAATAGGTGCTAAGTACTTCTTAGTTTAGCAATACAAAAGGAACTTCAAATCTCATTACTGTTACACTTATATAGGATGCTTTGTGTGTATTTGTTTGCACATTGTCTTATCTATTTGACTGTAGGTTCTCTCCAGGGAGGGGCTGTCTTTTGCCTCTCTTTTTGTATCTCCAGCATTTAGCACAGTGCCTGCCTCACAGAAAGTGCTTAATATTTATTGATGATTGAGTAAAGGATCATTGGGATGAAATGGCAAGTTTTAACAGAGTGATCACAGAGTCCAAATAAAAATTTTAAGGAGCTTTAATAGTATTTGATTTATTAGCTGGGATGTCTCAATGCCAATGGGTGGGAGAAAGAGAACAGCAAAGCAACACAGAAGTACAGGATCTTTTATACCATCTACCTTAATTGAGTTTCTAACAACATAATTTGTTACTAAAACTAATTGATATCCAGGTGCAAGTGATTTATTTTCTCTAACCAAGGGAGTGTGATTACTTCAGTATTGATTGATGGGGAAGTGGGCATGGGGCATGAAGACCTGAGCATGTAGGAAAAGAAAAAGACAAATGACCCATGTGCATGCTTAGGCCCATTCAGGCCACTTCACTGGTTCCTATCTCGGGTTCATTTCTAGTTCACTGAGCTTGCTGATTTCTAATTTCATAAAGTATCACTTAACTGTTTCTTGGCTAATCTCTTGACTCCAATCTTGAGTCCATAGCTTAACTGGTTCCTGGCCACTGCATTCCTTCCTTTATTTTAGGAAAGAATCCAATCATGGATTCCTGGCCACTTATGGGTGTTCAATGTGTACACTGGACCATGAGTATGACAGACTGGACATGCTTCTGCCCACAGCCTGGGTAGGCAGGGCTGGCTAATGATGTTACAGGGGAGGTCAGCCTGGGAGATTAATTAAACAGAGATTCAAACCAATTTGACCAAAATACACATTTCAGGGGAGTTAGAGTCTGCCAAGATGCAGATGGGAATGCAGGAGGTAAGGCCAGTGGTGTATGCCATCCAAACATTGTCAGGAGCTCGGAGGGAATAGTTAAACAACCCTTGGTCCTTATCAATTTCAATGGCAGCAGCACACAGGTTAGCATATGGTAGAAAAGACACAAACTGCCTATCCCTCTATGTCCCCCAGGGGTATTTTTGTTGGGGGATTCCAATTACAGTCTGAGCAGGAGCACACAAAGAGATATTTACAGACTAAAGTTATAACAATGTTACAAAGTTACAAATACAGACTGAAGTTACAAAGTTACAAAGGCACCCCAACACCTGGGGACCTGATAAATGGGGGCATCTCTTGATTGGGATGGGGGTGTAGTATGGAGAGGGATGTGGACTCAGGGCAAGACTTTGGCTTCTTCCAAAGAACTAACAATTCAAAGTTGGGCCTGGGTCTGAGGGCTCTTATTAAATGGGTACCCATGCCCTTTGCCAAAGGCACCCCAGCTCCCCATTGTTCCCCCCTTAAACATATGGGACCCAAAATCATTTGGGGACAAGGGATGAAGGTCTCAGTTCCAGGCTGCTTCACACTGAGAAAGGACATAGAGCTGGCCCTGCCTCACAGGGGTCCATCATTTGAGAAGTGGGGACTGTGGCCAGTGTTCAGAGCTTGGCAGATGCCAGATCCAAGAGGTGTTGGGCAATCAGCCTGGGCTAGAATCTGCAAGTGAGCCTAGAATATACAAATCTGTCAGAGAGATTAAACAAACAAGAACCAAAAAAGTAGGAGAAGAGTGACCAGAAGTAGATATAATCCATTACTCAAACTAACTTTCCTTCACTAACATAACTGTATTGCCTTAAACAGGAGAGGTTCCTGACTTGGAACTCATAACTGAATATCAGATATACATTCTTGTTTCACAAAGCTTGTCTATCCTCTTGATTACATTTACTTTGGGAGAATGAAATACTTCAGAAATTGATTTTTTTACATATACACTGAGTTACAAATGTTAACTTTTGCTTAGTTCATGGAAGCAACAAGATCTGTTCAAAACATTCAGCCCGTTTTGGCTGGGTATGCAGGCTATATTCTATTTTCATTGACTTGGTCACGCACTATGGTCACTGAAACCTGCTTGCTCTTTTCTACAGTAAAGGAGGGGTATGTGTGTCAAGGTAGCACAATGAGAATACATAATAGTAAGTTAAAGCTGTGGTAGATCTTGTGCAGGCCTGGTTTAGATTCTTAGAAAAGCTGTCTGCATCTGATGTCATCTTTTTCAGGTCCCCTGGCTCAGATGTTCACTCAGGAGCAGGGGTATCCACAATGCTGGAGTAGTTAGCCAAACCTGACAGGAGCTCACAGAAACATGATTGAATACCAAAGGTACATAGAAATGATTCAGTTTTCTAGCTACACAGGGCTAGGCACAAACATTACAATACAGTTACACAAAGGGCTACAAAATTGCATCAAGAATCCAAACTTTTGATCTTATTACAATCATGTTCAAGGTTTGAGTTTCCATGATAGAGAAAATTTTAAAAGCCAATCTAATACACCTATATATAATTCTTTAGAAGAATCAACCTGAACCTCTTGCTTTCGTCCAAATTTTAGGATCAAATTACAGATCCTTCTGCTTTCTGAAAATAAAACTGCAACTACTTACAGACAGGAAGGGCTTGGATACACTGCAACTACTTAGAGACAGGAGGGGCTTGGATATACTGCAACTACTTGGAGAGAGGAGGGGCTTGGATACACCCTCATTTGTCCCCAAACCCTCTTATCTGCTTTTCATATTTCCACTTAAGCCTATTAATCCAGATTATTCAGCTTTCCTTTAAATTTGTTAACCACAAAACAAGATGGTTCATATCTTTTACTGACTACTTTCTCTGATCATAGAAACTTGCTATAAAAGGAAAAGAAACAGGACATATGACATTCCAAACATCCTTAGCTCTGCTTAAATTCAGGCAGAATCACAGATATCCAACCATGTAGTATCACTACCACCTCATAGCTAGACTCAGGAATAGGTGGGAAACATTCCTTTCCAAAGGGACTTTATGGGTAAAACTGGACAGAGGGATCCCATTCCAGACAGAGACTGAGACTGTCCCTTTGGCTTTTAGCAACTGTAGACTTCCACCATTTCACAGCACATCCTCTCTGAGTAGCCTGTGGCATTTACTGATTTATGCAGGCAACTATACCCAAATTTAAACTTCAAACAAAATTTATCGTCCCAAATGGCTTTTACCTTAAACAACAATTTTCACTAATCATAGCTTAGAGCCAGTTTTTATCTTTTAATCTCATGGAAAAATTTACCAGGTTTCACAAATGTAAGGAATTTCATTCACTATCATTCCTTTCCCTTGCAGAATGACCTTGCTTAATAGAGATAGTTTCTACGGGCTTTGGCAGTTTTACAACATAAAGAATAACTGAGAAGGACTTTAGGGAGGGGCTGGTGGTGATGTCCCTGCTTTTTCAATTCTCATACGTGCAGGAAGACTGTTAAGAATAACATTTTTATCAGTCTCCTCCTTTTCTGCATACAGTGCCAGTTAACAGCTTTAGGTTTTAGCATTAAAACAGTTGTCCAAATAACTTTGTTAGCAGTTTTACAGGTTAAGCATATGATTTTTCAAAGTACAATACTCTAAAACATTACAAAAGAAAATGATTCTCTTACAATGCAGATGATACAAGGTTTAAACTTTGAAATAAAACCAATTAATTACCAATCTGATGACCTTAAAATTCCACATGAAGTTACACAGAAATAAAGTTTTCTTGTTGTCACACAACTTAACAACTTATCACTAGAAATCAATTACATTCTGGAATCTCACATAGATAGCAAATGTGGTGATCCATAAACTTTCAGATAAACATAAAACAGAAAATTGGGCTTACCAGGTACAGAGACTTTTCTCCTCTCTCCATGTTGCAGACCGTGGCTGTGGATCCAGGGGTTTGGAAGGAGGTTCGCATCCCTAAAGGTATTTATTTTTGCAGCCAAAGGGGCCCAGGGCTGTTGCAAAGGGGACCTGAAATATAGCTGTTATGTGTCCTCCCCCCTTTCTTCAAACAGATGGAACCCAAAATCATTTGTGGGGAGGGTAATTTTCAAAACTGACCGGAATGAATTCAATTGCTTTTCAGTTGCATTCTGACACACACAAACTTTTGTCTTTCGGGTGTGGTAGAAAAAAGGCTAATTATTGCTGATCTGCCTGCCTCTCCACATCTCTCAGTATTCAAAACTGTGGCCAGACGTTTTGAGTGCTGAGGGAGGTATTTAACCAATCGGGAAATACAGTTCAAAACACAAAGTACAGAGACCTGGAGATCGGGGTACAGGGGGGGACCTAGAAGATGAGTCTGCTACTTCCAACAAGTGAGGTGGGGTCCCCTGGCTCTTTCCTCCCTCAAGGGGTACCCAGACCTCTGGTTGCAGGAGGTCTCACATGTGGAGGGGATCTAAGGAGTCCTCCCTCACAGAGGGAGATCTCCGCTACCCCCAGGGGTTGTTTCTATTTAGGAGTTTCCTTGGTGACCAAAACCTTAATCCACAACTCATTAAACAAAAACTTTACCTTTTGGGTGAGGCAAGCCCTGAGAAGGGAAAATTCTTGTCTTTTGCTTGTCTGCTTTCTTTTTCTAGGAGAACAGGAAAGGTTTTACACTATTAATTTTGAACTTCCTCTTTTTCCCAATCTTTTGATAAAGGCAGGGAGGGAAAAAGGAACTTCCACTTCTAAACCACAGATTGTGACACGGATACTTAAGACTGAGACGTGAAACAGACAGACAAAACAGATTTAATCCACAGACTGTCACAGAGACACTTAAGAAACATAAGACAAAGACACAGACAAGAGACAGACAGATGGACAAAACAGACCCACAAACACACAGACAAAAAACAAACCCAACCAGAGGTTTCCAACAAAACCGGACCAGAACAGAGGCCGGAAAAGGACCGGAACTGAGGCCCAAAAAGGACAGATACAGAGGCGCAGGGTGGTGTCCCACCCGAGGACCTGGGGGGGGGCAGTCAGTTGCATCCAGCCTGCCACCTACCCAAATAAAGAAGAGTACTCACCAAAGAAGAAGTCCCGAGGGAGGGATACCTGAACAGAAACTGGAGCTCCCTGTCTGCCAATTGTTAAGGTAATCTGGGAATCTTTCCAGTCTATAGTCCAACTTGGAACAAGGAAGTGGATCTGTGGCTGAGGAATGAATGTCTCTCAGCAGCTACCCCCTGGATAAACTTTCCAGTACAGTCCCCCTTGCAGATAGAAAGGTGGTCACTGGAGATGGCCAAAGGCCATCTTGCCAGGGCCTCCAAATGAAATGGCAAGTTTTAACAGAGTGACCACAGAGTCCAAATAAAAATTTTAAGGAGCTTTAATAGTATTTGATTTATCAGCTGGGCTGCCTCAATGACAATGGGTGGGAGAAAGAGAACAGCAAAGCAACACAGTACAGGATCTTTTATACCATCTACCTTAATTGAGTTTCTTTTTTTTTTCAAAGAAAAACAAAGTTTATTGAAAGTTCAAGTTTGCCATATGGGGTAGACTCTTTTTTATCTACAATTAATTTATTTTTTTTGTTTTCTTGTTTACATCATTCACTTTCATGAGATTTTTTAATTACAAATTTTCTCCCCGTCTTTCCCCTATCCTAACCCCAAAACAGCGATCCCACTGTAGAGCCCCTCCCCTGGTCTGCTCTCTAACTTTCTGGTAGGGCAGGGAGGGTCTCCCTACCCCAGCCCTTGTATATCTTAATTCCTAGTTGCAGGTATTGCAGAGCTTTAAATTCCAGATTCTTTCACTTCCTCCCTTGTCACCCACCCCCGCTGGAAGGATAACCAATTCAACACAGGCTGTGTATGTGTGATTATATAGGACATCTTCATAGTGGACATATTGTGACAGTGATCATACATCCCTCCCCACCTTGTTCTGTTCTCTACCCTGTCCCTGTCCCTTTATTGAAGTGTGAGCATCCAGCAGCCCTCCCCCAGACCCTGCCCTTCCCTCCGTCATCCCACCTTTCATCCCCATGCCCCCTACTCTCTTGTGTGGCATGATGCCCAGTTTAGAATTTATGCCATTTCTTCCCTAAGCCAGATTCAATGACAGTAAATGAAAGTAAAGTTGTAACAGTTATCCCTTGCTTCTTCTATTTGGGATGATTAACCCCATTTTGTCTCTCCCTATCTCCTCTCATTCTAGTCCTCTCCCACCTCAGAATTTGCCTTTTAAATTTTCATCCCTTCATA
>JAQQSW010001501.1:0-17845 GCA_028646575.1 Pseudocheirus occidentalis
GAAAAGAAAAGAAAAGAAAAGAAAAGAAAAGAAAAGAAAAGAAAAGAAAAGAAAAGAAAAGAAAAGAAAAGAAAAGAGCTCCAAGCTTTATTCTTGGCCGAATCAAGAGCTGGAATAACTTCTATCTGACCGTCTGCATGCTATCTTTCTCCATCCTCTATCTACTCTTAAGACTCATGTTTTCTCTGAATCCTACTGGGAACCACCTCAAAGATACTGCATAATAAACAGCTGCTCTCTGTCCCAGAGTCAGTTATTTAATTTCATCTTGTCTTAATTTCTCAATATTATAATAATACAGATAGTACACTTCCTGCCAATGTTTCAAAAACAAAGTATGTTGGTTCCTTGAAAGAAAGGTATTGCCAAACTACAATTATAATTTTAATAAAATCTAAAATATTTCTGAGATCTTTGCCTTTTTTCCCCAATAAAACCCTCTTTATCTGAATCAGTGATTCCATTTCTATTCAGCCCAGCAAGGCTGCTTATAATGCAAATATCTGGCCATATTGCAACATCATATGAATCAAGAACAATCACTCATTTGGGAAGCACATTTAATGCAGAGATGCAAATTCAGCACAGAAGAACAGTGGGTTTGGAAAACCTTCAGAATTTACGCTGAAGATTCAGAATTGTAGCAACAACTTACTTCGGCTTTTCTCTTGCCCCATGCCCTGGCCTCTGCACTCATGAAAATCAGTCCTAGGAGTACTTCCAGGTATACCAAAATAATAATGATCACCTTGACATTCTCCTTCTGAAAGATTGCTGATAACCTGTGTAAACTCTAAGTAACCATGCATTTCATAAACTTAAGGGCTTATAAATCTCTGCTGAATACCAACATTATTTTAGTCTAGATGAAGCATTATTTTTTAAAATATATATATTTCTTCAGTCTTCTATGGCAAAAAAATCTGGTACACAGCACCTAGATAGAAAATTTACCCGGATATAAGGAATATCTAGTTTTTAAATATATGATTGTATTGCTAATAAGTCAAGTTTAAGTGTTTACAAGATGAAAAAATGACTACTCTGGCAGTGGGTTTTAGGGAAGGATTGTTTGTTTTTTCATTTTTATTGGGTTCATGCCTACATTATATATATAGATGATCAAATTACTTGTACCAACTTACCTAAATTCCTGTTATTACCATTCTAAGAAGTCCCATTTCAGTACAGCACTATCACCTTCAACTTAGTGATATACAGTAACAAACCATTATACATACATTTTCTCATTAGATCTTTAAAACAAAACTATGAAGCAAATAAAGCAAACATCACCCCCAACCCCATTTTTAAAAGGCAGAAATTTCATTTCAGAGAGGTTAAATTCTTGCTCAAGGTGACATGGCTAAAAAATGGTGGATAGATAAAGCATATTCATATCAAGTGTTTACCATGTGCCGGGCAGTTTGATAAGCATTTGGAATGCAAATGCCATAAAAACAAAATGATCTCTTCTCTCAAAGAATTTACATTCTAATAGAAAAAGAAAAAAAAGAAACATCAAGATCTATTAAGTAGATTGGGGGGGGGTCTACAAAGGTGAAAATAAAAGGAGGAGGAAGCAGGAAGCAAGACAAGGGTACCTGCATGGGGGCAAGTTTGCTTGATGAGGAGGAGGTTGAACAGTTGAGAGAGGAAATTGAATAAGGAACAAAGTGAGCATGGCTGGGGACTCCTCAACTGATGGGTGAGACTCTAGTCAGGACCACCATTTCCTAAACTGAGATTCAAACCCTGAGTTACAGGATCATTGATTTAGAACTTGTAGAGAATTTAAGAGATTGGACTCTAGACCAACCTAGTTTCTAAGACAGTTCCTGTTATTTGTGGGAACTGGAGGAAAGTGAAGCCTTTATGCTAGCTTTTGAGATACATTTAGTGAACACTGTATCACTTTGCAATTACCTCAAAAAACTGCAGAATTTCTGTTTTGATTTCCACGAAAGTAGCTCAAGGTAGCATCCAGAAGAGGGCTACCAGGATGGTAAAGAGTCTGGAGACCACATCAACAAGGATTATTTAAAGTAAATGTTGAAATAGATTTTATAAACACACACATATACATATGTAGTATTATGTTGTATTATATTCTGTATGTATGTATTGTTGTATTGTACTGCCTTATATCATGTTATATTATATTGTATTATATTGAAATGATTAATTTCTCCAAGGGTTTCCAATGCAAAAGGCAGTTGACATCTGCTTGGTAAAATACACAATAGCAGATAAAAGATACAAAGGCAACTTTTCTCTTGATATGAAGAAAACCTTTCTAATAATTACGATTATCTAAAAATCAAATACACTGTCACAAGCTATTTCTTCCTCTCTCAGAGTCTTTGAGCAATGCTAGAATGAAAACTAGTTGGTGATGTGAGAAAAGGGATTCTTGTTCAGAAATGAGTTGGATCAGATAGGCCCTAAGGTACCTTCTAATTCTGAGGTCCTATAATATGCAACACAGATTTAAGAGAGGTATGTGAGTAGTTATTCTAAACCTTAGAAATAACTTTTCTATTATAATTTTTAGTCTATAATATTCCTTAAGGTTATAACACTTAAATCTTGATAATTCACAATAGGTGCTTAATACATATTATAGAGGTACTGAGAACATCAGAAACACATCATTGCTCTTTGATTTTTTATTATATTATTTCAGTTGTACCAGAAGAACCATGCTCTCCACTTCCTTACCTGGGAAAATGTGAAAAGATGTACCCATATATTTTTTCCCTTCTAGGTAACCCTACTAATTAGATTACAACAACTGATACACATTGGAATTTTGATAGGCTTAAGCTTTGTTCCTGTATTATTTTTTTTCTCCCATAACTATGGATGCTTGTAAGAAACATGGACTTTACTATTATGTATGAGGGAGTAATCTAACACTTTCCTGACTCAGGATTCAGGTATAGCTTTTGTTTAACTTCTCACTAATCAAAATCTTCAAATATCCAGCACCAGGGAAAGCACTAAAAATAAATGGATGGTTAAAGCAATTTCATTTTCTCTGAAGTTACACAACTTAAATATAAAAATAATGATCTTTAGAATCAGCAGCCTGAAAAAATTCGCTTTACAAAGATGTTTTCTTTTTTTAATTTAAGTCAGGTAAGCTAAACAGTAGGTTCAAACATTAGACTTGCTGAATAATTTGAATTTTTATGAAAATTCAAAAACTTAAGTATTGTGAAGATAATTTTAGTTTCAGGAAGAACACGTTATAAGATCATTTCAGTCTTCAACTCGCTAATTACTCTTACATTAAATTATTCTTTGAAATGTGTATAAAGTGATTGTCTCTGTAATTAAAGTGAGTGTAGCATTTTTCATACTGATAATTTGTCAGGGCTTGGCAAATAGTAGGCACTTCATAAGTGCTAGTTGAGTGATAGGCAGCTAGGTGGAGCACTGGGCCTAGAATAAGGAAGACCTGAGTTCAAATTTGATTATGTGATCCTAGACAAATCACTGCCTGATTTAGTTTCTTTAACTATAAAATGAAGCTAAGAAGAAGAGCTATTTCTCTGAGTTCTTGTGAGGATCAAATGACTTAATATTAGGAAAGCAATTAGCAAAGTACCTGATAAATAGTAGGTGCTTAATAAATGCTTAACCCCCTTCCTTTTTTTAAACATAATAAAAGGAAACTTCATTCTAATCTACCAAATATATCTCAATTACCAAATGAGTGGACTTAAGATGAATTTTTTTCTGTATTTAATTATAACAGAGGGATTGGCCAATGAGGCCGGTCTTTATGAACACATGGTGTACTCTGCCAATGCAATGCCCACTTTGGCTGCAGAGCATGCAAAGTTCTGCCATCCCATAAAGGAGAGGGGGAGGCTGCTGACACAGAACTGAGAAGGCACTCAAAAGGCACTATCAATCAAAACTTTTTTTTTTCCTTTTGCCTGGCTGAATTGTAGTGAGGAGGAAAAGATTGATGAAAGTTCTGCAGTACGCAGAGCAGCATCAGGCCTTAGTCTCTCCATTGCAGCATTTCCACAAAGACCATAAGTTCATGGCCCTGATGATACTTGTGACTGTTGTGCCTATTTCTTTCTTTTAGGTGAAGGGGTGTCAAAGTATACTGCAATCTTATGAGCTTCGAATAGTTAAGAGAAGGAAGTACCAGAGGTCCAGGAGGCAAAGGAGCAACCAGAACCCAGCCCAATAGTGAGCTTACTGCATAGAGAGCAAGAAAATGACCACCATGAAACAATGGAAAATCAGGATGTCAAAAACATTAAGAAAAAGCTTGATCCCAAAGAACAGTTATGAGAAAACACTTACTCCCATTTCTTTAAGAAGATGTGAGGTCCAAAAGTGTGGGAAGTGGCACATATTTTTCAGATTTTTTTGAAGTATTGATTGGGCTTACTCATTTTTTTCCTCTTCTTTTTCTTTTTCAGGAGGTGAGTTGCATGCTTCCTCATCAGCTTTCTGCAATCATAGTTGACCACTGCATTGATCAGACTCCTTAAAATCTTTCAAAGGTTGTCTTTAAAATGGTGTTGTAATTGTATAAATTGTTTTGGTTCTGCTCACTTCACTGCATTAGTTACTATAAGTTGTTCAAGGAATTCTCTGAAATCATTCCATAGTATCCCATTATATTCATTTAACATAATCTGTAGCTATTCCCCAAGTGATGGGGGACCCCCCCTTAGTTTCCAGTTCATCACAACTACTACTACTGCTACTACTATTACAACAACAGACTACTACTACTACTACTACTACTACTACTACTACTACTACTACTACTACTACTACAAAGAGCTTCTATAAATATTTTTGTTCATATAGGTCCCTTTCTTCTTTTTGCCCTTTGAGGTATAGGATTCGTAATGGCAACAATGGTATCAAAGTGTAGGTTTTGTAACTTTTTTGAGGATAGTTTCAAATTGCTTTCCAGAAGAGTTGGACCAATTCACAGATTGTACATCAACTTCTAAATGACATCACATTCACCCATCTATTCTCCTAGATATAAATTCTTTAGGAACAGAACTATCTTATACTCCTTTATGTCTTCCTTGGAATTTAAAAACAGTGCCTTAAAATAATTTTAATAAGTTTTCAGTGAAAAAAATAAACTAGCTTAATAAGGCTAACTTTCAACCACACTCAGTAAAACAAAGTGTTTAACAAACTTGTGTGCTCCTTTACCAAGAACAGTGTCTGGATTTCAGGTAAGCACCAAAGCTATTAGAAGGCATGTGGGAAAGGCATGAAAATTTTACCTCCTGGGTGTTCCTGCCCACTGTAAGTTTTGAACCTCTTCTGTAAAACATCTGACTTGATTTATCACAAAATAAACACCTCTGTGCCATGGGAAGCAAAATTTCTGGCTTTAGAAACTGTGATTTATTGAAGGTAACATTATAAGTGTCCATTATTATGCCCGTCTGTGTGCTGCACTCCAGGCAGCTGCCTACTTCTGGTGCCCAACTGTGGTAAGCACTGAATACATACTTATCGAATTGAATCCCAGCAAAGGCTAATTAGCTTCACTTAACTCCACAGTTATTGGCTGAGTCCATCACCACAGGCAGTCAAGCCATCCAAGGACACCTGTGATTGGTTCCAAAAAAGTCAGGGTGGAAGATGTGACTGGATCAGTACCCATACATATCACAGCCTAAGGAGTAGATACTACAGAGAGCATATATTTACCTACTTTTTAAACCTAATGTGGAACTTTTGAGAACTATTAATTTATTAAGGAAACAATCATTTATAAAGCCCAACTATATGCTGAGTTCTATGCTAGGCAATGGAGATATAAAAACAAAAAATGACAAATCCCTGCACTCAAGGAGATTACATATGATCTTGGTGGACTCACCCTTAAGTAATTTTCCTCTTTACCACACAAAGTGCAATGTACAAACTTGTTTCAGGTTAGGGTCTTAGAACTATTATAGAGGTCTTTGAAAGGGAGTAGTATTTTCTGAGGATTTAAGTAGTACTGGCATCGTTGGTACCACACAAGGAGCAACTGGACTGAAGAAGGTCCCATGCAAAAAAGGTTTCATCTTCACTAGAGAACTGGCTCTTTTTTCAGTTGGGAGGCTAAAGGATCCCTTTCTGATGTTTTATCTTAAGGGCCTAGAATTTAAACTTCCACTACTCCTGGCATCCCTAGAGAGAAACATCCCAAATGGAAAAGTAAGTGTAAAGGTCTGGGAAGGAATCCAGGGGCCTATGAACTTACTCTAAAGATGATTTAAATGGGACAAGGAACAAAGAGTGACTTTAATTTTTATCTGTCAGTATAGTAGTGTTAAGGACCAGCTGGCTCATGTATATATGTAATATTTAGTGCATCTTTCACAAGGGCTTCTTTGTTTATTCTATGTAGTTTCTCATTGCTTGAATCCATTCTCGAGTCTCTGTGCTTCTTTTTTTTTAATTGTTATTTGTTTTCTTGTTTACATTATTCATTTTCATTACATTTTTTAATTACACATTTTCTCCCTGTCTTGCCCCTGCTGCAATCCCAAAACAGCAATCCCACTGGAAAGCCCCTCCCCTGCTCTGCTCTCTTATTTTCTGGTATCCCAGCCCCTGTATATCTTAATTCCCAGTTGCAGGTATTGCAGAATTTTAAATTCTAGATTCTTTTGATTCCTCCCCTGTCGTCTATGTGCTTGTTACAAGAGATCATGAGAAGGTATTGAATGGCCCAGGAGTAATCCTCTTTCCATAACACTAACATAACATTCTATCAGTTACACTTATGATGGATCAAGGGCTTGTCTTTGCTCTGCTTCATTAGGCATTGTTTCCTTTCTGAAAGTCTATCTGGACCAAATTCAGGGTCTTAAAAATGTTTTAACCTATTGGATACACGTACCTAGAAAAAAAAATACTCGATTTAATAATGGTCTAAAAAAAACTGGATGAAGAAAGCATAATGGAAATTGTGTCTTTTGTAATAGCAAGAAGCTGGAAAAAATGTATGTGTCCATCAGCTGGGGAACAACTGAATAAAACTATGGTAAATAAATATAGGATAATATTGTGATGCAAGAAATAAAAACACAAAGTATTTAGAGGAACATGGGAAGACTTGTATGAAATTATTTATACAGATTAAGCTGAACAAGGCAAATACCATACAAAATACCTACAAAATGAAAATAATATCAAAAGGCAAACTCAGATTAATTGTAATACCAATCTTCATTGGTCCCAACAAATGCATGATGAAACACATTTCTCTTATTTTACATATTCTTTCAAGGTTGATTTGTCAATCAACTTTGCTATTATTATTTTCTTCATAACAAAGTAGATATTAATAGCAAAAGGGGGAGAGGAGAAGTATCATCAGAAAATGTCTGGTATAAAAAACCCTTTAAAATATTTTAAAAGAAATAATAAGTGAAAACTGAGTGGGATTTCCATATTTTTATGTTTGAAATTGCTATATTTCTGTGATAAAAATATGACAATACCATATGAACAGAATTTTAAAATTGAACTGAAGATGCTAATATTGAAGAAGCTACAAAATTCAGAAATTAACATCGATAGGAACAGCAGTTTTCAAAGCAAAGATTGACAGAATGAATATTTCATTGGATTAATATGCTGAAGGAAAAATTTTCAGAGAAGACAAATGAAAATTTCCTAGACCGGATAATATTAGAATACACACAGAACACAGGTTTGATGAGGGAATTCAAGAGTGAACTTTTGGAACTGTTGGCCAAAATGTATAAAATGTCTTTACAAATAACTACTGTGCTAGGGAACTGGCATAGTGCCCATGTGACTCCCATTCATAAGAAAAATTCCAAAGGGAACCCTGGTAACTTAACTATAGACTGCCATAGAAAAGTTTACTTCTATTCAGTGCAAACTGGTAATAGAGAGTAGGATCCCTGAATACTTGAGTAAATATCATCTATTGGTGGCCAGGCAGCCTGTTTTCTAGAGAGAGAAATTATTCCTGAGTGTTGGATTAGAGTTCCTTGCAAAACTTTGCCCTGATAATAGCGGTGTTTGATTAGAAATGTAAGATCCTAGTGAGGAATCTTCTAAAACAATAGAATAATGAAAAAGTACTTGGAGTAATTAGTGAGGAATATGAGACTGGAAAGTTGCCTTTTGATCTCTTAGCTAGAGAATAAACATAGACCTGCAGCTGTGAAGCACAAGTTTTCCCACAAAGACACTAGAGTGCCCAACTTGGGGTCCTTGGAACGGGTTGTTTTAGGTTCTCTTTCCTGCTCAGATCATAGTAACTAACATGCATCTGGAGTTGGAAAAGACATGAGAGATCAATTAGTGCACACCTTTAATTTGACAAAAGAAGGAAATGAGACACAATCATTGCCGATAGTCAGATAAGTACTAAGTGACAAGAATCAGAATTTGAACTCGGCCTCTCTGACTAAGGAGGTTTTTGGTTTTTTATGTTCCACTGTACCACACTGCTTTCCAGGTGCTGATTGATTTTGTTCTTGGACCTTCAATCCCACCTATTAGCCAATCTACAGAACTCTTTCCAAATATTGGAACATAATTGTCAAGCTTCTGTTTATCTTCACATTAATCACTTCTGCTATCACTGCCCAAAGCTGAGGATCTTGTCTTTGGGCTTAGACTTCAGGATCTTAGCTTTTGCTTTTTCTTTTAAAATAATAATAACAACAACAGCACTTGTGTGTGTGTGTTTGTGTGTGTGTGTGTATCAACATGCGCATTGCTCTTTTATATTCATTATCTCCTTTGGTCCTTGAAAATAATAAATGGATGAATGAATGCTTGATGATACTGTCATTTATTAAGCACTAGGTATATGTCAAGCACCATCTGGGGATGCAAATACATGAAGTAGACAGTTTTTGCCCCCGAGGTGTTTATATATTAATGCCGGAGATAACACACAAAGGTGAATGGTTGCCAGAGAAACACTTTAGTAGAAAAGTTATTAGGATAATGAATTGGGCCACAGGTTAAGTAGATTGAAATGTCCCATTCAGGTATAATGGCAGAGGTCATTTAATCATGATTCATGCTTCCAGAACTGAGGAGAATGGGGAGGAGCAAAGGAAAAAATCCAGCCAGACTATGTAGATGGCTAGAGGGGGCCAGAGCACTGAGAAAGGAAATACAGATTTTTTTTTTCCCCTAAAAGGAGGATCCATTGGAGTATACTGAGTATGCTCTGGTACCAACTACTCAAGACTCTGGCTATTACATCTCCCCCTCCAAGTCCAAGGGCCATGCTAAAGAGCTGAGGACAACTCTTTGCCAATGTGCTTAGCTTGCATTCCCCACCATTTGTGTTTTTCTCTTTGTTAGCCAACACTGAGTAGTCTACTAGTTCTATTTAACCCCTTAACAGCAATTTCACTTTTATAAAAGGATATTTACTTGAAAGACACAGTAGGAACAAAGTACAAAATGTCCTCCCAACACCTTTGGGATACACTTTTCCTTATCACAACTCATTGATCTCTGAGGGGAATAGGCTCAAATTTAACACAGTTTCCAGATGGCATCAAGTTCACATCTAAATCCCTGCCAAATGTATCTCAGTTTTCACTGTGCTGAGTCTGGAAGATTACTCCCACTGGCCATTCCTTGTTCCTTGGGGATATTAATGCTGAGCTGGCTATGCAACTATACCTTGATTTAACCTTTCAGACAGACAGAGGCTCACTCTCCTGAGTTTTTGAGACTCACAGGTTTACAGCTTCCATATTGCAGTGCTAATTCAATTTTCACAGCACTGATGGTGACCATAAATATTCTGGCATAGTACTCAATCTCATAATAAAACAGACTCTCCATATAGAAGACAAAAGCAAAACATTTGTTCAGACACCAGAAAACCTAATTCTAAAAACAGTAAGCCAAATACATCATTGTAATAAAGAAGTTAATAAGCCATAACACCACATCATCCTTTAGCTTTTTCAGCAACCAGAATTTACTCACAATCCTAACTGTCTCCCTTGGGTGCATCCTCTCCTCCCCCCATCTCTAACTGCTCTGACTCCCAGCTTCCTGTGGGTTCTGCTCCACCCTTCAGCAAACTCCTCCTACCACAGGCTCCATGTGATTACATTCAACCTGTTAGGGGGCAGGGAATCTTCAACACAGAGAATGTTTTCAAATTCCCTCAGGCTTATCAAGGGGGCAGGGAAGATCTTTACATTCCCACTACTCTTACATAGATTTATCTCCTTCACCCAAAACAGAAAGAAACCAACATTGAAGCAAAAATCTAGAGGCCTATTTTCATGGGACCACACATTGGACTAAGGGTAGATATAGCCCAATGACTCTTTCCTTACAGCACTGTCTTTCAAGAGATACTTTTGCTAAAGGAATCAAACCCAGAGACAGAAGCAAAAGCAGAAATTTGGCTAAAGCCAACTAAGCTTTTTTTGAAGGTAGTTCTAGTTCTAGTTCCACAATTATAATCACTCAAAGAGGCTACCATTCACCACATGATGCCTAAAACCTAAGTTCTGAACGAGTTCCTGACCATAACTTAGATGGCTTAAGCAAAAGGCTCTAAAGGGAGACAGTAGAGGCCAAAAAAAGTCTTAATGTTAACAGAAGAGTTCAGAGATGTGTCAAATAGTAGGATTCTAAGAAAAGTTTAAATAGGATATCTGGCCTTTTTGGGGGGGGGAGGTCTTTATTATCTTCTGGTATAGACTGACTTAGAAAAAAGTTTTGAGTCACAGGTTAAGAGAACCAACTGAGGAAAACTAGAAAGAACTTAAAAGCCATTGATTAAAAATTTTTCTCTTCTATTAAACTTGAGCAGAAAGCAACAAAGTTTAGGCTAAAATTAGATCTGCTATTTAAATTTCTCTTAGAGAGGATGAAGCTTATACACAAATAAATAGAATGTGATGAGGCCAAAGAATGAATACAAAGAGATTTGAGTAATGTGAAAAGAATTGTGCATCAATTTATTGTTGTGGAGGCTTCACCAAAGTAGCATAATATATAGGGTATGGATATATAATAAATAACATTGAATACATATTTCTTCTCTTATAATTATTAGCCATATGACTACAGAAAAGTAACTTAAGATATCTTAGCCTCTGTTTTCTTATCTGTGAAATAGGAATAACAATACCTTTAACACCTACCTCACAGGGTTCATGGGATAATCAAATGAGCTTCTATATGTAAAATTATATATAAATGTCATATTATATTTAGATTATGATTATGGAGGTGGCGGATGAAACCAATCTTTTGGAAAAAGGAAGAATTTTGTTAGGCAGAGAATGAGAGATAATATATTTAAAGCATGTGGAATGGCCTATACTATTGCATAGGGGTGGACATGGTAGAAGAATAAGACTTTGTCCAGTCCCATTTATTCCACTGAGGCCCAGTCTGGCATTTAAATTTCCAGAAGGGAAAAAAATGTCATTTGATTAGATATAAATGGTAAAGGAGAGAGTATAGAGAAAAAAGAGAATAGGACTGAGGATAAAACTTTGGGAGAAATCTATACATGAGGGAAGAAAATGGACACGGGACAATTATGAATAAGAACAAACAGGGAGACGTTGGAGAGAATCATGTCAAAGACACTAAAGAAGAAAAACCACCAAGAAGACAGAGTTGGATAACAATGTCAAAAAACAGAGACAAAAAGATGGAGAAAAAAGCCATTGGATTTGTCAATTAAATTGTCATTGGTGACTTCAAAGAGTGCAGTTTGAAGAGAATAGAGGGAATTGAAAATCAATTCTAGAGAGAATAAGAACAACTCAGAGATACTAGATGACTTCAGAAATAACATCGATTACTATTCTAACAAACAATTGATTTGGGAGTCGTATGAACAGACTTTGTACCTTAATATCTATACGACTTTGAACAAAGCCGCTTCAGTCTGGTGCAGTTTTCTGTAAAATAAAGAGAAGAAATTAGACGATTTCTGAAAGTTTTTTCCTGATCCTGGGACATCCAACGTCACAAGAATTGTAGAGCTTGGATTTGAAGCTAGGTCTTCTGATTCAAAATCCAGAGATCTTTCTATTACCAGGCTGCCTATATTTTCCTCTTCACATCAGTCACTCTCTTCTCATCTTTTTTTAACCAGTGTTTCCTTTTTCTTCTTGTTTACCTGACCATAATGTAAACCTACAGGATTTGGGATATGTGTAATCTTAAAGCAATGGCAATAATTTCCTTTGATTCTTCATGCAAAGCAGATCTTGTAGTCAAAATGATATTTAACACTTGTCATAATTATTATTGTTACTGTAATTGTTACTTAGATTAGGCCTCCCTATCTCATTCAGTCTAAAGGTGTAGTGGTACAGGAACCATTCACTGACCCAAACCCATTGTTGATTATCATGGATGTTTTGACTGGTGTTTTCAACCAGTTCACCCCTCCTTAGCCACCTGGTATGCCTCCAGCTCTTGGGGTCTCTCCATATGGGTATCACACTTAGTGAAGATATCTGATCAGTTTTAGCTCAGTTGAGCTTAGAAAATCCCAAGCTGAAGCAGTCCATCAGCCTCAGTCTTTCCCATGAGTAGATGCGGTAAGTGCGCCACCAAGTCCAGCTACCTGTCCTCAATTTTAAAAGCAAATGAGATTAACACTTTTTTCCCTTCATTTTCTTAAGAATTAAATAAGATCAATTTTTAATTCTTTGTTATCTTCTGCTAATTTTCCCCTTTGTGGATCAGAAGATCTCAGCATAAAAAAATGTCCAAATGGGACTAGAGTGTAGTCACTTAGAAATTAAGATTCAGGTTTAACCATTTACAACCAATAAGAATGGCAGTAAACCCCCTCATATCAACTGATATACCCCTAGTTTTAGAGTGTCTCACATGCCATTAAGGACCCATTAAAGTAATTTTTTTCTGGAAATATACTAGATAGATAGATAGATAGATAGATAGACAGATGATAGAGAGATAGATAAATAGATAGAAAGATAGATAGATAGACAGATAGATAGGTAGACATGTACCCATATAGAGTTGGTGATACACACACACACACACACATACACACACTAACATGTAGGATGTTGCCACCAACTCCCTTTGTAGATAGTTCATACAGCTAAAAGGAGAAAATATTTATTCACAGGCAAAAAAATAGGACTTATATCTGATGTTCCAACCCCATCTAGCAAATGATTGTTATTTCCATGAACCTTTAAGGATTTCTAGGGTTTTCAGGACACCTACTCCCCAGCTCTCCTTAGCTACCAGTGGATATACTTACATCCATGCCCCAACCCCACCCCACAACCAGACCTTACTTCTCCTGCAGTTCTCAGTACTTCCCAGGAGATGGCAACAGTAGGCCCTTCTTCCAATGGAAATCCTTACTGTCAAGGTGGGCTCCATCACAAGAAGGTTAGGGCATGATGATCCCATTGTCTGACACTATTTCTGGGACCAAGGTGGTGTGCTTCCCACCTGCATCATTATGTTAGACAAGTATAAGAGCTTGACAAAAATATAATTCATCTCCATTTGTTTTTCAAAGCAATTATTATATATTATCACATATTATGTATGAGTACCTCTGGGTAGGGTTGGAAGATCTAGTCATTCACTAGCATAACTGTACACAGGACAAAAGGAAGGGGGTGGGTAAATTAAATATTGTTTTAAAAGAGAGACAAACAGAGACAGGGGGATGTAGAGAGACAAAGATAAAGACAAAACAAAGACAGAGTCAGAGACACATCATACCACAGTGGCTGAGAAAAAAATTGCAATTAGAAAACCTAGATTCAACCCAGAGTCATAATAACTTTTATCAATGGCTAGGCAATCCTTTAAAAGCATAAGTTAGAAACTGTAGCATCCAGGAAATTATAAATTGCTCCCTAGACAAATCACTCTGTGTATGTATGTAGGATGAGGAGGGTGCAAGGATTTCACACTATTTTCCTTCAAGAACCCTAGTGCCAGCTAATAAAGATTATTCATTATTTTATGAGCACACATTATGATTTCCCACCTTTTTGTCTTTTCTTATGCAATTCCCTCTGCCTCTTTTACCCAATGAAATCCTCAGCATCCTTGAAATTTCAGCTCCAAACTATTTTTTCTAAATTCCCTTCACTAACCATTCAAGTCAAAACTGGTCTCTCCCTTACTGATCATTTCCCTGTCTCATAGTTTGTACCACTCACACGATTCTTGCCGTATCATTTTATGTCACCTTCTATACTGAAAATTCTTGAAAGCAAAGCCAATGTTTCTTTGACTTTGTACAGTACCTAGTTTGGGTTCTTGTTTATAATAAACAAATAATTAATACGTGAAAGAATAGAGACTAGAAAAGTGACTATGCTAACACAAAGAGCTCACTATGAGGAACTCTCTCTACCAATGCAGGTCAACATCATTTCTGAAACTTCATCTTACAAAGTTGGTTAGAAAATCCAGATATTAATTGACTTGCCCAAAGGTCACATTGCAAGTATATGTTGGAGGTATTCTTGAACCAAATTCACTCTGTCTCTAAGACCAGCACTGTATCTACTATGGCATTTAATGAAAGAATAAATCACAGTTTAGATTTTCTCATAGTGATGACTTCTGATCATGTCACTCCTCTGCTCCAAAACTTTCTATGGATCCCAAATCTCTTTACAATGATATATAAATGCTTTATCTTGAAGACTGAATCCAGGTGTTTTCTAAGCTACTCAGTAATGAATAGTGAATTACATGGATGAGAACAGATTGAAGACACACTAGGTGCTAGAAAAGACCTAAACTAATAGAATAGTCATCTTCAAATGTTTCATTGGTTGTCTAGGTAGCACAGTGGATAGAGTGCCAGCCCTGGAGTCAGGAGGATCTGAGTTCAAATTCAGTCTCAATCAGTTACTAGCTGTGTGACCCTGGGAAAGTCACTTAACACTGTTAACCTCAGTTCATCATCTGTAAAATGAGTTGGAAAAGGAAATGGCAAAATCACTCCTTCATCTTGGCCAACAAAATCTCAAATGGAGTCACTCTCTGTGACAGACACACCTAAAATAACCAAGCAATATTTATGAAAGGGATGAAAAGAATGGTATGGTACTAGAGCCAGAAAGAATGGGTAGAATTTAGGCATGGAAATTTCAGTTCAAAAGAAGGAAAACTTCTAAACAGTTACATTAGACAGTACTGAAATGGGTTGCTTCATAACATATTCAGTTTCCTACTCCTAACAATTGTTCAAATGGAGAGTAAACAACCACCTATCCAGGATTTTCCTGAAGGGACTCATTTATGAATTGGGCGATTGAAGTATATAACTTGTAATATTCCCTTGAACTATAATATTTTATATTTCTGTGAGTCCTCTCCAATGTCTCATTTTAATGAAGAAGTCCTGTGCTCTCAAAGGCTCTTCCATTGGAATACAAACTTTTAGGGGTTCTGACAAGCCAGAAAGCAATGCTAGATTTTATGCTTCTAGGATAAAAAATATCCTAGGTTGGCTTGGAAAAACTGATCACAGCTTGCAGAATGTTTGGACGACAGTAAGTCTCAAAGACTAAATCAAAGATGGTTGCAAGGGCAAGCAAAGTAGGATTTTTTGTTGTTTTTCTGGATTTAGTTTTAGCCTATCAAGTGCCTTTGAGTCTTATCTTTGATTGAATCAAGAGTTTTTGATTGGAAACAATATATATTGTATTGCTTGGAGGGAGAAGACAGATTTGAGAGAGAAGAGCTGATAGAGAGAAGCAAGCGTGAACAAGCTACAGGAACTTGTTGTGGGAAGGCCTAACACAAAGAATGTTTGTGATGTAGGCATTCCCTATGTTGATCTGTGTTAATTTCTCAAACATAAATTCTCTCTGTTGGTTTGTGTTAATTTGTCAGACAGAAGCTCTATCTGTTGGTCTTTGTGAGTGAATTGAGCTGAGGAGCCAAGAGCTGAGGAGCCAAGATCTGCCAAAGGGAAGGAGGTTTAGCTTAAGCCCCTTTTAAGAGCTGATAAAGTGAATTTAGATGATGGTGTTGGTAATGTGTATAAATATTGTTGTAGCCCAGTTAAGGCTTGTTTCCCTAGAAACAGAAGCTTTGGGCAGGAGTCCCTGGAATCTTCTGTAAGGCATAAGCAGGAAGAGCTTAGAATGGAGCAGCCCCTATAAGCAGGAACAAAGAGCTGACTGCATGTGAACCCAGACAACAGATGGGAACTGTTGGCCCACAGAAGAGGAACCATGAGGTTTGGAAGTCAGCCTGAAGTCAAAATGAGAGGACTTTACTTGGATACTATATTGATTGTTCAAATTGTGACTTACTGTGACCTAAGGGTGAATGGTGTTTGTATTTTCTGCTGCCCTTTAAGGATATGTTGTCCTTGGGGACACCCTAGCCTGGAACCCCCTAATTGTATAAACAACTATTTTGGGGAATGTTATTGAATGCTATGATATATCTATGTGCCATATGGAGTGTTATTAGATAGATGATAGATAGATAGATAGATAGATTGATAGATAGATAGATAGATAGATAGATAGATAAATGATACGTTTACCTTAAGGATGTTGCTATGAATGTTGTGCTTTACTGAACAATGTTTAGTTTATTGCTGAATGAACAGAGAGCTCATTACACTATGTGATTAGACCATTGAAATTTTTCACAGCAGTCCTCAGGTGTGCAGCCATCATTAGCCTTACAATTGGTTAAATTTTTCCTAGTGGAGGAATTATTATAGATCCTTAACATATCGAAGTGTGATTCTATTCCTCATTGGTACCTCTGGAACAAACTCCATTCCAAATGCCAAGTGACTCCTGGACATTTTACTTTGCTTCTCTCTCTAAAACAGTAACTATCTACAAGCTAAAGACACATATGCTAAGTCAGCTGGTTGATATTGAGAAATATGCCCAAGACACAGCCTTCAAATGCTCCAAAAGACCTGTTATCTCCCTGATAATGATATTTGCTCCAATGATGCAGATCATAACCCATCTATGCATACCTATCCTGTGCAACTCTTGCGCTTCTTCTTCCATGAACTTAGCACAGGGGATCCTCCAAAAATGCCTGAGTTCTCTTTTCATCATAAGAGTGCCACTGGAGCACATAGACTATACATCTCACTCTGACTACATTGATCTTTAAGCAAATTTTCTTGATCCCAATAGTCTTTCACAGACACAAGGCAGAGGAATCTCCTCAATGTGTTTCATTATATTGAAAAGAGGCAATCTTTTCTTATGGAATAGTTATTTCTTACCTTGGCATCTTATTCTATAAAACATATCAGAAATATAGGGGCTATATTTTGGAACATATATGGGAAATGTGAATTTAAATTACAAAGCTGATTTGCTTACTATGTTACTTGTTAAGAATTATATCATCTACTTTTCAGAAGTAGTTTTATTAGATACTTCTCTCAAAATAAGAGGAAATGTTATAAAATATAGTGACTTCATCTGAAAGCACATGTCATCACTGCCCTATTTTTTTTAATTTTTAAATATTTTTTATTTGTTTTCTTGTTTACATCATTCATTTTCATGACATTTTTTGAATTACAAATTTTCTCCCCATCTTGCCCTTGCCCCAACCCTAAAACAGCACTCCCACTGTAAAGCCCCTCCCCTTATCTGCTCTCTTACTTTCTGGTAGGGCAGGGAGGGTCTCCCTATCCCAGCCCCTGTATATCTTAATTCCTAGTTGCAGGTATTGAAGAACTTTAAATTCTAGATTCTTTCGATTCTTCCCTTGTCACCCACCCCCACTGGAAAGACAATCAATTCAATACAGGCTGCGGATGTGTGATTATACAGGACATCTTCAT
>JAQQSW010001502.1:0-17838 GCA_028646575.1 Pseudocheirus occidentalis
ACATTTAGTAAATATTTCTTGATTGGTAACTAAGCCCAATTCTACTTAGTTCCTTCTTCCTTCCTAGCTGCTCTTCTTCTGCCAGGCCTTTTTCTTCACATTCGACCTATTTTAGTTCTTATCTGGTGTGTTTGATTTGGGGTAAGATTACCAACATCTCAGCTTTCCAGAATCAACCCCTACAACATCATGTCTGGACATGGAAACCAAGGGCCTCATTGCTAGTCTTCCCAGGTTAAATTCTCTCCATAGGCTTCAGACCTGCATCTCCCTAACTGTAGTCAGGGAGCTAGAGAGGTCTCCTCCTTCTCCCTTCTCCATCTGGCTCTCAGACTAGAAAGACTTTTCCTCTATAACCTCTCTCCCTAATTGGAGTTCAACTGATGCCTCCCTTGTTCCTTTTATTTTTTCAGTCATAATGTTTAGAATGGAGGTCATTTAATCCAACCATCTTCCTTATTTTACAGATGAGGAAATTATATCCCTAAAAGATACATACTCTTTTCTGAGCCACACAGGTGATTAATAGAAGAACCATAATTCAAACCAAGGTCTTTTGCTGCCCAATGTTGGTGGTCTGATTGGGGAAATTCTCATCCACCCTGTTCTTTCTCCTTGGTTCTGCTTCAAGTAAAATCCACATAGCTACATGGAGGTAAATGGTTCTACTCTTAATTGTCTTCCATCTGCTGCCCTAGACCTGCGCTAGACTGTGTAGCCCTGGAACCAGAGACCAGGCTTCAATGGCTACATTGGAATGTTGGTTTTCCCTCATGTTGCTTCTTTTCATGATGGTTTCCTTTCAGACTAAAGATCTGCATTCATTCTGATCCTGTATTGTCTGTTGGTCTATCCTTATCTGCCTTCTAAGTATCTTAGCTTAAGTCTAGTAACTCACTGGACACCTTTTACCTTATGAGTTCCAATCACCTTTCATTGATCTTAGCAATTCATACATGACTCATGTTCTATCCCCTCCCAGGGAGATAGGTCCACTCAGATTCAAGTTTATAACAACAGTCTCTTAGACAGAATATTTAACAGAACCTTTTATTTTTCCCATTTTCAGTCAGACCTAGTCACATGTGTGCGCACACACACATTCTCTCTCTTTCTCTCTTGAACACCCACACACTTCAGCATACAAACTATGAACACTCCTAATAACATCTTCCCCCTTCTCATAAAATGACCCCAAATCTAATCTGACATCTAATAATAATACTAACTAGCATTTATATGGTGCCCATTATGTGCCAGGCACTGTACTAAGCACCTTATGAGTGTATCTCATTTGGTCATCACAACAACTGTTGGAGGTAGGTGCTATTATTATTCCAATTTTACAGTTGAGGAAAATGAGGGAGACGGAGGTTAAGTGCCTTACCCAAGGTCACACAGCTGGTAAGTGCACGAGGTCAGATTGGACCACAAGTCTTCCTGATTTTGCTCCATTTACCACCTAGTTGCCTCTACTTAATCCAAGGTGTTACCTATTTGTCTCTTGTACCTTCTACAACACCTATATGTAAGAGTGGATTTAGAAAAAGGCATTTTAGAGGAAAAAAGAAACATGTAAGGTAGAGTCTAAAATCTGTGAATTATGATATTCATCAAAATTTAATCGCTATAAACTATTAAACAATGCTATTAAATATTATCTAGCAGTAGTGAAAGGACAATGTATCCAAGGGCCCAAAGCTGGATTCCAGAAATAAAACTTAGAATTCAGATCTTTATCCTCACACAGTACTCAGTTCTAGTTGTGAGTCGCATGTACAAAGTTCTGGGGAAGGGGAGCTCATTAGAAAGGAAAAACACAGGCACACGTAGGATCAGCCCTATTACATCACGAGAAATAAACATTTGTTAGCATCAGTATAAACCAAACCTTTGGAATAACTGTTTTGATGAGAAAATACTGAGTAAGTCTGGTCCCTGCTAGGAAATCAATATAAGGCAATAAATAGTCCCTGACAATGGCAGATGAAGGAACAGGTGTTGTTCAGAAGTCTCAAGGGCGGACTCCAAAAATAAAATGTAAACTAGAGTTTTATTCCTTTGCAGTAAATACTATCACAGCGTTTGCTCCCATCCCTGGGCTGTGCATATTGAGTTTTCTGGAAGAGGATCTCAACAGAGAGAAAAAATAGAAACACACAGAGCAGAGCAAACAGTCCCAGCCCTATCACTTCTTAGAGTCACATCCAGCTGCCATCATGGAAACTCACAGGTGGCCAAGGCTAGTGGGGTCAGTACCAAGTTCAGAAGTTTGGACTTTATCCTAAAGGCAATGAGATGCCATAAAAGATTTTTGAGCTAAGGGGTAGTTTGACAAAGGTGGTGTTTTCATTAATTAATTCCTGAAGCATTTATTAAGCACCTACTGTGTGCCAGATGGGTGGCATGGTGGAGAGTGCACTGGGGGTAGAGTCAGAAAGACTCATCTTCTTGAGTTCAAATCTGACCTCAGACACTGACTAGCTTTATGACCCTGGGCAAGTCACTTAACTTTGCTTGCCTCAGTTTCCTTATCTGTAAAATGAGCTAGAGAAGGAAATAGCAAACCACTCTAGTATCCTTACCAAGAAAACGCCAAATGGGGTTACAAAGAGTTGGACATGACTGAAACAACTGAACAGAAATGTGCCAGATACTGTAATAAGCACTAGGTATGCAGAAAGTAAAACAGTATCCACCCTCAGGGAGTTTATAGTCTATGGAAGAGAAACAACATGTACACAGATAAGTTGATATAAAATGTATACAGAATATATGGGATGGGGGTGGGGATTGTAGGGAGAAGAGTTGCTTACAAGAGGATGGGAGTTTAAGAAAAGCCGTATGCAAAATGTAAAGGAACTAGGGGAATGAAAGTTTTAGGCACATGAATCTTGTGGTTATTATGGAGAATAGGCTGAAGCAGAGAGAGACTGAAGACTGGTATGCAAGTTAGTAGGGAGTTGCTCTGAGAAAACATGACAGAAACATTTCAGCCTGGGTAAAGCCTTGAGCTGCACTTACAATGGGTCACCATCAGTCAGAGGAAGAACAGCTGAGTGTGGTGATAATTCAAAGAATAAATGGTGTACCAATAGAGTTTTAATTTTTATCTAGCTCTGTCACAAACTCTTTCCTGTTAATCTTTCAAATTATTTCCTGAAATGTTGAGGGGGTATTTATAAGAAGATAAACAATAAATAACTTTGTATCAAGCATCAAATGCCCATACCACCCACTCTTAACAATTACCTCCACAACCTCCAGGGGCTGAAGGCTATCAACTCTGTTATTCTCTGGCTTATTGATCAAGCACCAAGTCAGGGAGGTATAGCAGTGGACAAAGTGCCAGGCCTGAAGTCAGGAAGACTCCTCTTCCTGTGTTCATATCCTGCCTCAAACAGTTACTAGATTGTGACCATGAGCAAGTCACTTAACCCTCTTTGCCTGTTTCCTCAACTGTAAAATGAGCTGGAGAAGGAAATGGCAACCACTCCAGTATCTTTGCTCAGAAAATCCCAAATGGAGTCACAAAGAGTTGAACATGACTGAAAAACAACCACCACCACCATAAACTTGGGGAGAGGTTCCCAAGTTTATTTGGCCCACCACTCCTTTTTCAAAAAATAATAGCACCCCGCATGGAAATTTTAACCATTTAATGTTTTTTTTAAATTTGCATTACTTCAAAAATATATAAAATACATTTTTAAATGAAGCATCTTAAATTTAATAATTTGCTTGTAAACTTGTGGGTTTTTTCTGCACTGAAATTTTGATGACAATATTGCATCATGTAACCGTATAGTGTCATATTGTAAACAAGTCATTACATGCACATATTCCTGTCAATGCATGCTGGACTTCCTGACAATGCATCACACACTCATCTGCCAACACTTTCTTGTTAAGACCTGTCAGCAGACTTGACTACTGATTGGTTATAACTTATGTTTTCTGTGTTTATTTGGAAAATAATGTAATCACTACAACTTTAACTCTGTTACACAAGAGACAAAACATGTACAAACAATTTTTCAAAATTTTCTTCTTGTCTTTTCTTATGCTTCCATTGCCCCATTATTTTTGTTCAACTCCTCTCTAATTGCATCTGAGGCTGCTACTGCTCCTCCCCAGATCATTCCAGAAGCCACCAGGGGGTTGTATCACCCACTTTAGGAACCTCTGATTAGGATATAGAGTGATTACAAGAGTATACACATCCGCTGGTTTGTACTTTCCAAGCTGGCTTATCAACCTAATCAATTGTAATCCAAAGAATGGCATTAGAGGATTAGATGACTGCATTTCCTGAGCAGTATTGTTTCTTTCCACATGAATGCCACAGATATAGTGCGCCTAGGATTTGTAGGATAGAACAGAAAATGTGGATCATTGTGCAGAGCCTGAATGCTCTCTCTCAGGAAAAGGAGAGTAGCCTCCTACCACCAACTCCAGTTTATAACCCTGCACTTTGGAAAGCATTGCTTTTTAGGCACCAGAAGCTCAAGAAACTAGGACAGTCATATCTTCTCAGCTGTGCCCCAGACATTTCTACTCTCTCTCTCTCTCTCTCTCATTTTCTCCTTCTTTAGTTTGTCACTCTTTCTGTTTCTTATTGACCACTTCCTTGGGTGTGTTCATACATCCTTTTTAAAACCTTCACATGCTGCAGAACCCATCCCTCAATCTCCAGTGTCTGCTAAAGACACCCTGGAGAGTTCTCTCTCTCTCTCTCTCTCTCTCTCTCTCTCTCTCTCTCTCTCTCTCTCTCTCTCTCTCTCTCTTTCTCTTTCTTTCCCTGTCTCTCTCTCTCTGTCTCTCAATCTCTTTCTTTCTCTTAATCTCTCTGTCTTTTTCTCTCTCTCTTTCTGATTCTCTCTACCCCCATCCACCACCACCCCTTCCTCCCCAATGAGGAAATTCCCTTTTCCAAGAAGATCAGGACCTGCTCTGTGATTTTTAGTTTTAGAGAGTTGTCTAGGGCAGAGAAGTTAAGTAATTGATCCAAGTTCAAACAGCCAAGATGTGTGGTAGGTGAGACTTGAACCCAGATCATCCTGACTTCAAGATTGGCATTCTATCTGCTCTACCATGCTGCCTCTTGCTCATACTCTTGAGAGGACCTTTATACCTAAATACTTGAATGAAGTGATGATTTCTTTTTCTTTTCTTTTTTTTTAAGTGATGATTTCTTTGTCAACAGATTTGAACTTGTGCAGACGAATTTTCTTGACGTTAGGCCTAATACTGTATCTCCTGTACCACTTAGGAGCCTGGGGGAAGAATTACATCATCAAGTAACTTGCCATTTTAAACAATTATTCTTGTAAACTAGATGCTAAACTTAATTGTTTCTGCAACTAAAGACTGCAGGTGGGTAGTGTCAATACAATATTCACAGCTCCTGCAGCAGCTATGAAAATGCCAGCATAATTCTGAATCACAAAATAGATTCTCTACATGGAAGACAGAACCAAAACATTTATTCAAACACAAGAAAGCCAAATGCATCACAGCAACAAAGAAATCTATACACAATAACCATGCAGGGCGCACCACCATCCCCAAGCCTTCCCCATGCTAGGGCCTTCCTACAAACGAACACTTGCAGCTCTGATTGCCTACTTCCTTTCTCTCCCTCAGCTCTAACTGCTCCGACCAACTTCCTCTGGACTCTATTCCAACTTTCCTGCTCCACTTGTTCAACAAGTTCTTCCTAACTAACTAACTATTAACTAACTATTATGTGACTCATGTGACTCAAGCAGGGCACATGGACCTGTTAATGGATGGGGAAGATCTTCACATTAAGCAAAAATACATTAACAATACAAATTGTCACCAGCGTATTCTACATTTTGGTACTCTGGAACAAGACTCTAATTGCCTCAAGAGTTGTTAGGGCACTGATAATATAAATAGCATCTGGAAGACCTTGCTGCCTAGAGAAATTCCTAATTCCATTTCTTTTCTGAACAGGTTGTCTTCTATGACTGTGGTGAACACTTTTGCTATGCATATATCTTGTTTATGCTTCAATTTAAATTGATAACCCTAAATTATTCAACAAAGTTTTCTTTGTAGTGAAATCTACAATAGAATTTTATATGATGTTAACATATACATGGAAGTCCCCTTGTTGAAAGTGAAACTTTATAGCCAAGTTTTATTTTACTGCTTTTTTGTAACCAACAAATTGTAATCAGGGAAAGATCTCCCCATTGTCTGTATTTTTGGTCATTTGTGTGATGGTGAAGATGTGATTTGTTGTAGAAAATTGTCTATGACTATTTGCTTATACTCTTCATATATTTTCATCAAGGATAGTTTATACATGTGGATCAAAGAGATAATTAAAGTTTTAAAGAAATGAGAAAATAAGTATACCAGTTAATTGTTCCCTATATTCTCTTGAATATCATACTTTTTTACATAATAATATCCATTGGTGATTTAAAAATTTTTTTTTGGTATCTTCTTTTTGAAGAAGAAGATCTTGAAAGCTGATTCTTTAATCGTGTTGTCTCCATACAGATTTCCAGAAGCTCCTCCTGACTTTGACTTCTTATGTGGCATTTTACTTCCAAATATAACACATTAAGGACACATTAGATGAGAATAGATCATCATAGAAACGTGGAAGAGTTTGCCCATTTTTCATCTATTTGTTCTCCTAGTTCCAGTTTCACCTATATATGCTTTTGAGATGATCTGACTTGCTAAATTTCATACCAAGCTTCCAATGGACTCATTTTGACCTGAATTTTTTGCTATTTTGTGAAATGATATAAATAATGAATAATAATAACAATGGTGGTGGCTGCCATTGCTGCTGCTGTTGCCACTGCTGTTACTGCTGCTGCTAAAAGTAATTATGGTGGGGCACAGAAAGCCATCTCTCTGTGAGCAGAGAAAAGATTTTTGTGCCTGACTGTGGGTACCTAGGAGATGGGTGAACTGAGGGAGTCTTAAAGGTGCAGCAACATTGTTTCCCCTTACCTGGGTGAGAAACTACTATGAAAGGCAGTGACATGCTCCAAGAAACAGTGCTTGTGTTTGGGAAGTAAACTTTGGGTTAGAAGATACTGAACACAATTTGGTTAGTCAGGAGAACAAGAACCATTAAGGTTACACAGCTGATAGAACTTGCTGATAGAGCCACCTGAGCTATAATGTCTATACACTCAAGGACATATGGGATGGTCTAAGGCACTGAGATGTGTGAGTCACTGGTTGCTGCTAACTTTCCAACGGGAGAATAAGTTCCAGATACTGAAATATCTATTCCTCTTCTGCCTTGCTCTGTCTGAGGAGGCAGAGATTGATTCCAAAGCTTTCTATTTTAGTTAATAGTTAGTTAGTTAACTAGTTAATAATAAAGATTTGATTGATCTGCTACTATTTTGGTTGGAGAGTTTCATGATTTGTTGCTAGGGAGTTATAAAAGAGGAACAGCAGTTTCCTTTCTCTTCCCAAAAAGAGACACAGAAGCTAACAGAGAATATGATTAATCACTAGATTTTATAAACTTTCCAAAAGCAAAGAAAGATCAAAGCGTGTGGAGTTGGTTATCTGGTAAGACTAGGCTGTTAAATCAGTCACATAGTATTTTCCCCATTTTCCACGTGTGCTCCCAAAGATCCTTCTTCAAGAGTGGACTGAAGGTAGTAACTAGAGAATAGGTGATGTGTGGTTGGAAGAGGAAGAGAGTAATTAGAAAAGACTGGGGATGATCACATTCCAAGGGTAGGGGCCACCTAAGAGAGAGTAGCTATTTTTCTTCTTCACCTTTTAAATAAACACTCATATAGTTATCCTGCTACATAATAACAACTATAGAAACAACAACAAAAACTGCTTCAATGCTTCATAACTTCCTGAGTACATTATTTATTCATGTTACACCCTAGGAATGGGCATCTAAAATAATAATAATTAATACTTACTTAGCAGTTTTCAGTTTACAAAACACTTTCCTCAAATGAATACAGTGAGATCAGTAGTAGTTATATTATTCCATTTTATAGGTGAGAAAATTAACTTAGATTAAGAGACTCACCAAAGGTCACATGACTATTAATGACCAAATCCAGAGTTAGAATCCAAGTCTTCTGATTTATCCTATTCTTTTCCTATTACAACACACTAAGTATTATGGGAATAGAGAAAAGGAATAAGCATTTATATAATGCCTACTATGTGCAAACCACTGTGCTAACTGTGCTGTTTTTCTTTTGTTTTTACAAAAATAATCCAATTTGATCCTTACAACAACCCTGTGAGAATGGTGCAATTAAAAAAAATGTATTCTAATTTTTTCCTCCAAATTACATGTTAAAACAATTTTTACCATTTGGGGTTTTTTCCCCAAAGTTCAAGTTCCAAATTCTATCCCTCCACTCCTTCCCTGAGATGGTAAGCAATCAAATATAGGTTATACATGTGCAATCATGTAAGACATTTCCTTATTACTCATTTTATACAAGAAGATTCAAATAAAAGAAAAAGAATGAAAGAAAGAAAGTGAAAAATAGCATGCTTCAGGCTGTAGTCAAACAATATCAGTTCGTTCACTGGAGGCAGATAGGATGCTTCATCGTTAGTCCTTTGGGGTTGTCTTGGATCATTGTATTGTTGAGAATAGCTAAGTTATTTACAGGTCTTCATTGTACAATATTGCTATTACGGTGTACAACATTCTCCTGGTTCTGCTCACTTCACTTTGCATCAGTTCAGGTAAGTCTTTCCAAGTTTTTCTGAAATTATCCTGCTCATCATTTCTTATAGCACAATAATATTCCATTACAATCATTTAACACAACTTGTTTAGCCAGTCCCCAGTTAATGGGCATCCCTTCAATTTCTAATTCTTAGCCACCACAAAAAAGACCTGCTATAAATATTTTTGTACAGAAAGGTCCTTTTTGGGGGCGGCTAGGTGGCACAGTGAATAGAGCACCGGCCCTGGAGTCAGGAGTACCTGAGTTCAAATCCAGCCTCAGACACTTAACACGAAAAAAAAAACTAGCCGTGTGACCTTGGGCAAGTCGCTTAACCCCAACCTGCCCTCCAAAAAGCAAAAAAAAAAAAAAAAGGTCCTTTTTCCTTTTATTGGATGTCTTTGGCATATAGAGGTAAGTGCAATTTTTATCTCCATTTTATAGTTGAGGAAACTGAGGCATACAGAGGTTAAATGACAATGATTTGCCCACTGTCACACAACTAGTAAGTGTCTGAGGCCATATTTGAACTCAATTCTGCCTGATTCTAGGCCCAGCATGCTATCCAGTGTACCACCAGCTGTCTCTAATGATTATTTCCAGATAAGTAAAGTGGTTGCTTTTAAAATAATCCATTGATTATTTGAATGTAATATGTGTGTCCTTCTTACTTAGTTAAATTAAATTAATATATCATCAAGAGGATTATTTTCTATAATTTGACTACTATTTAAGCATCATTCAGTTATTTCTAAGAAGGCTTCACCTCTTCTTTCGAAGATTTGACTGTAGTTTGACAAATGCTCCTGCATTATCAATGAAACTCCACTCCTTCAACTTAAATATTTGCTGAAGGCTAATCTTGTTCCTGCAATGTGAAAGAAAACTATCTACCTCTAAAAATGGGCAGTTATTTTTTTTTAATAGAAGAGCCCTAAAAGATTCTAAAGTACCTTCTTTAGTTATTGGGATTCTGCATAGCTTTAGGGCTGGGGCAGGGGGAACCTCAGAGGTCATCTCATCTAATTTCCTCATTCTACAGATGAGAAAACTGAGACCCAGAGAGGAGATTGTTGTTCCTTCTGAAAGAGGACCAATGATATCAAGAGGGTGACTTGCAAATGAGCTGGATTTAAGAGAGGCAGAGTTGTTCAAAGTCATCAGCCTTATTCTCTCCTCCAGAATTATTGGAGACCAGCGGCAAGACATAAGTCAAAATGGCTAGCAGTGGCCCAGCCCCAGAGAGGAAAGTGACTCAGTCAAGGTCACACATGTACTATGTAGAAAAAGTTATCATTTGAATCCAGCTCCTCTAACTCCAAATTCAGCACTTTTCTCATTGAACCCTAGATTCACTATTTGTGACCCTAAGAGTCTTTCTCCAAAGTGACATTTTCAATGCATGATTCCATGTCAGACATGGAAAAATCCAAGTGTTTGGTAGTCTGTTCCTCTGAGTCTGCCAAAGCTGGAGAAGCAGTGGATGCTGTGTTGTCTGCTTCTTTGTGACTAGGCAGAGAATCCTAATAATATGACTTAAATGAAGGTGTAGATGGCATGCTTTTCAGATCTGAAGATGACATGAAGCTGGAAGGGGTGACCAACACATAGATTGATGAAGTAAGGATCCAAAAAACATCTAAACAGATTGGGACCATGACATGTATCAAACAAGACAACATTTAATAGGGATAAGTACCATGTTCTACTTTGGAGTTTGGGAAAATAAAATGAACACATACAAGATAGCTGGACAACATACAAGATAGCTGGACAACAGCTTTTATGAAAATAAATATAGGGTTTTTTTTAAGACTGCACACTCAACTTGAATTAGTAGTGTGACATAATATTCAAAGTAATTGCAATCTTAGATTGCATTTGGAGAAATATGGTGTCTGAAGTAAGGAAAGTAATAGTCCTGCCACACCACACTCTGCTGCTCTGGCCAGATCACTCCTGTAATATTGTGTTCAATTCAGGGCGCCACATTTGAGCAAAGATACTCCTAGCTAGACTATGCCCAGAAGAGATTTATCAGAATGGTGGATGCTGAAGAGGGGAGGGGTGTAGGGTCTAGAACAAAACTACATCATAGGATAAGCAGTAGAAGAAACTTGTATTTAGCCTGAAGAAGAGAAAATTTGAAGGAAAAAGAATTGGCTTTTAAGTATTTGAAGGACTAGTACATGGAAGAGGACAAAAATTTGTTCTGTATGGCCCCAAATTAAGAGCAATTAGTGAAGATGCAGAGACCAGTTTCTGTTTAATATAAGAGGAAATTTTCCAATAATTAAAGACATCCCAAACTGGAAGGAGCTTCCTCGAAAGACTTTTCCCTCATTAGACAGTCTTCAGTTGGAGGTTGGATGACCTTTAGTGATATCATCAAAAGTTAGTGATGTGTGAGTAAGACTAAATGACTGCTCATATCCCTCCCAACTCTTGAGATTCTCTGGTCCAAGAATATTCTGACTCTGGTCAATCAGATCAAATATGTTTAAATAAAACATTAGTATGGTGATGAAAGATGGATAGAAGGTGTACTGGGTCAGGCGATTGGTGCTGACTAATGTAAATCTGGAGAAAGGTTCTGAGACAAACAGGACTTCAGACTAGCACTTATAATGTGTTGGGATGCCAACATTGGAAGCTGATGAGTAGATGGTGAAATGAAAGCAATTAATATATAAAACTAGGAAATAGTTTCTCCTTGGCCTTCTTTCACTACACTTTTTTTATCTGAATCTGTGATTTCATTGCTACAGGAAGCCACCAATGAAGCAATTCCCTTTAGTAAGGGTACTTTTTGTGTATGGTTGAACTAGATGGCCACTGAACTCTTTTGAACTCTGAACTTCCTAATTCTGCAATTTTGTGACTATAATTCTTTGCCAATACAGCTCAGCAAACATTTTACAATTTATAGTCTTGGAGTGGGGGTAGGAGGAACCAAGTGATTAAGTGACTTGCCCAGCTATGTTTCAGAGGCAAGATTTGAACCCTAGTTGACTTCCTAAAGCCAGCCCTTTATCTACTATGTCATGCCTCCCTTTACTTTATTTACTAAAATAAGGACAGGTAATTTAAATGTCAGTTACCTCCTACTAATTTAGTGGGGGAAAAAATCTAGGGGTGGCTAAGGTGGCACAGTGAATAGAGCAGGAGGGTCTGAGTTCAAATCCAGCCTCAGACACTTAACACTTTACTAGGAGTGTGACCATGGGCAAGTCACTGAACCCCAATTGCCCTGCCTTCCCCCTCCAAAAAGCTAAAAAAAATCTAGATAGTCAGTGTCATGTGTACAAAACAGCTGTATGATTGAATTTTTCCCCCCTTTATTGTGGTAGAGAGAATAAGATCTGGACTAAGAATTAGGAAACCTGTTTTCTAGATAAAGCTCTTACACTAACTGCTTTTGTGACCTTGGCCAAGAAACCTTTTGGGGGCCTCAGTTTCCTCATCTGTGGATCTGAGACTGAATGTTGGAAGATCATGCAGATAGTGTTCCAAAGAGCATAGTGAATATTTTCTTTGTTGTCTTTCTAACTGGTGCTATAGGCTTGTAGAGATTGACAGGGAGTGTGGGTAGTAGAATAGTTGGTATTTTGTTCTTATCTTCAAGGTACATATGTAATTTTCCTTTCTAATGAAGAACCTGTTTGCCAAGATGATTCACTAGAAGAAGAAAAGTACCTAAGGAAAAACTAAGGTTAACCAGATGAATCATTCTACAGAGGCTGTAAAAGTGACCCATAGTGTAATTACACCAAGAGCTAATTAATTTTTCCTTAACAGTTCACAGCCTACATACTGCAGAGATCACTGGTTAGTTTGAGGTGACCCAGCATTATTAGTCTCACCTTCTCTTCTCCCAGATATTTAGAAAATTGTTATTACAAACCTATTCATGCTAATTTAGCATTTCTTATAATAAAATACTCCTTCAAGAAAGAAAATTACTCACTATGAAGAAACATGAGAAATAGCATACAACAAACATGGTTTATGTAATGTTTTTAAGAAAAAAAGGAAGGAAAAAAGAATGAAGGAAGAAGAAAGAGCAAGGAAAGAAGAGAAAGAAGGAAGGAAAAAAGAAAGAAGAAAACAAGCATTACTAAGCATTTCTTTTGTGCTAAAATAGAGCAACTAGGTCACTCAGTGGATAGAATGCCAGACTTAGAGTCAGAAAGACTCATTTTCCTTCAAATCTGGCCGCAAACATTAGTCATGTAACCCTGGGCAAGTCACTTAACTCTGTTCATCTCAGTTCCTCATCTATAAAATGGCCGGAGAAGGAAATGGCAGATCAGTCTACTATCTTTGCCAAGAAAATCCCAAATGGAGTCAGGAAGAGTTAGTTGGATATGACTGAAACTACTCAACAACAACAATGTGCTTGGGAATACAAATAAAAATCAAAATAGTTCCTTCTCACAAGGCGCTCACATTCTAATAGGGGAAGGTGTGTGTGTGTGTGTGAGAGAGACAGAGACAGAGACAGAGAGAGGAAGAGAGAGAGAGCTGAAAAAGAGAGGGAAGGTCCAGTGTTCCTTGGGGTGCAGAGACAAAGCAGATAGTAATACAAGAGAAATTTTTTAAAAATCCTCGTGTCACCAATGAAAAACTATCTACTTGAAAAGCAGAATATAGTTACTTGGCTATTTTTTTTTAAAGTATTTGGTTTTATTTTGTTTAATCTGACAGAACTTTTTTTTTGGAGGGCAAATTTAGGCACTTAATAAATGTTTATTTATTTATTTATTTATTTATTTATTGCTTTTTGGAGGGCAATTGGGGTTAAGTGACTTGCCCAAGGTCACACGGCTAATTTTTTTTTTTGGTGTGTGTGTTAAGTGTCTGAGGCCAGATTTGAACTCAGGTCCTCCTGATTCCAGGACTGGTGCTCTACTCACTGTGCCACCTAGCCACCCTTACTTGGCTATTTTTGATGGATTTGTGACTTCAGTAGTGACTTCTCATCCCATGTACTTATTCTCCATTGGGGAAATCCATCCAATATTGAGAGACTTCTTTGATTTCTTGATATCTTATGGTTCCCAAATGGAAACTTGTCTCTCCATCAAATAGCTACTCTAGTGTGTGAATTATCTGAGTACACATGCAAAATCATAATGTTGCTTATTGCTGTGTTGTGTGAGAGATAGATGTATCACCATAGAAGGAGTGATGGGAACTTGGAAAGTATAGCTTCTTGTAAGATCATCAACTCTTGTCCTCTGACTTGGGAAGTATTTTTTTCCTTCACAGAGAATCCTACATCCTCTTTTATGGAAAGACCTAATCAGGAGGTTCTTAATATTTCTTGTGTCATGGAGCCTGTTGATGGTCTGATGAAACCTATGGACCACTGCTCAGAATTATGTTTTGTTGCTTACATTCATAACTGAAAGAAATGCCAAATTTCAGTTAAAGATTAGTTAAAATAGTTGTAATTTTTTCCCATTTAGGTTCACAAACCTCTCTCAAATCTATCCATGGATCCCCTTGATAGTCTATGGACTTCAGGTTAACTGCATTTTAACCTCTTACAAAACTTCCTGGGTTCTGTCATCTTTCTTCTCTTCCATGTATTTATCATGGTCTCCACTCTCCACTTTACTGATACAGGTTTAGATTTTCAATCCATATTCTCTTGCTAGTATGTATTGACTTGCCTTGTCTTGCCTCTATTACTTGATACTTGTATAAATTATACTGTACTTTAATACATTTATATGGCACTTTAAGGTTTACAAAGCATATTACATATATTATCTTACTTAATCCTCATGACAACCCTCTCACTTAGGTGCTATTTTATCTCAATTTTACAGATGAAGGAACTAAAATTAAATTAGGAAGGGTTAAGCAATTTTTCTAAGGTCACAGAGCCACTGAGTATCTGAGTCAGGATTTCAAGTTCAGCATTCTTTCCATTGTGCCACCTGGCTGCCTGTACCATCCCGGTGAGCCTACATCTGGGACACCAGGTTCCCTGTTGGGTACCCTGTTGGGAAGGTTATTGGCAAGTTAGAGTGTGTTCAGAAAACAGTGGGTACAATGGTGAGAGGAGTCAAGATCGTGCCGTATCAGCATCAATTGACGGAATCGAAGATGCCCATCCTAGAAAGAAGATTTAAGGGATTCATGATAGCCATCTTCAGGTATTTGAAGAAAGTAGTATTATACTTCTACCGTTCCAAAGGAATGAAGCAGAAACAGTATATAGGTTCTAGGCTGGGTCTGATTTAGCCCAGTCTCTTGATGATTCAGAGTCAATACTGGTACGAAATGATTCACTTGATCAGTTCAAAAGCAAACAAAAGAAGAATTCCCTGCCATGACAGGAGAGCACTTAAGAATGGGAGACAATAGGGGCGGCTAGGTGGCGCAGTAGGGGCGGCTAGGTGGTGCAGTGAATAGAGCACCGGCCCTGGAGTCAGGAGTACCTGAGTTCAAATCCGGCCTCAGACACTTAACACACACACACACACACACACACACACACACACACACACACACACAAAAACTAGCCGTGTGACCTTGGGCAAGTCACTTAACCCCAACTGCCCTCCAAAAAAAAAAAAAGAATGGGAGACAATGAGGACATCTCAAGTTGAAAATCCCTTGCTTGGGTGGCTTATTGTTTTCCACCATCTAAGCATCGGAGAGATTGGGGGCCTGATGGTGACCAGGAAATTGTGTCAATAGCCCAAAGTTTTAGTCTCCTGAGATAATCAAGTCTCAAGGATGGTCTCAATTCTTTTGGAGGAAAAATTACCCTAACTTGCCCAGGAGAACATTTAGGCTATTGCTCCTTCCACAGGGAAGAAATTGCTAAGAGGCAAATTTAGTCTTGATATAATGAAAAACTTCTTAATAATTGGAACTATCCAAAGGGTGACTGGGATACTTTGGGAGAGAGCAGGTCCTCAAGCAGAAAATGAATGACCTCTTGTTGGTTATGTTGTAAAGGGGATTCTTATTTCAATGCAAGTTGGAAAGGATAATAAATCTTGATATTTATATAGGACTTTAAAGTTTACAAAAGTCTTTCTATACACTATCTTATTTGATTATTACAGACATTCACTGGACCAGAAAAACTACACACAACAGTACTAAAAGAATTATAGAATGTGAATGCCAGACTGCTGTAATCTTTGGGGACTCATAAAGAGGTAACAGGATGGTGAATTCTTTAAATTATAGGCTACTGAGCCTAACTGTGACTCTATAGATTTCTAAAATACACTATTAAAGGGACAGTTAAAAAGCACTTAGAAAGGGAGACAGTGATCACTATAAGCCCAAACTACTTTATCAAATGCAAATCATGCTGGGCTAACCCCATTTTCATAGGGATGACTCAACTAGTATAACTTCAATAAAATCCTATATCTCATTGTGATGTGGAAGTAACCCTGACTTCCCAAAGGCTATTCAACTAGGCTGTAAAGGCTTAAAAATAAACCTAATAATGAACTCATATGTTTATTGTCTAGGGACTAAACTAAGTTTACAAAAGCTTTTTTATTGAGTAGGCTACAGGGTGATTAATTTTTTGGCCATGGAAGCTGATCTTCTCGATTATAGAGAGCTTGTTATCTGCCTCCATGGAGAGAACATACACTCAGATGAAATCACAAATCCTTGAGGTATTGAATCAAGTGCTAGACTAGTAAACCAAGGGAATCCAATGTATTTGACAACTCTCAAAATATCCTTTTAGATCAGGTGGAGAAATATAAGATGGATGATAGTATGGTTAGTGTTTCATAGACAATGCATGGAAGGCCCTGGAGTTTTTGGACTCCATCCTCTAACAGGTTTATTCTTGATCTGGTTGAAGAGGCAGATACCTTTGGAGCAGTTAATAATCAGCTTTATTCTAGTCTAGTCTTCTCAAAGGGTTGCCAGTAATGGCAGTACCAGCTCCCACAGCATTCCGCAATCACCCTTCTCTCAGAGGCTGGTGAGAAGGGGGAGCAACTACCCCTATGTCTCCATGGGGACAGTTGAGACAGGCACAGCTTGTACACTCCCCTAAATCCCCTCATGCCTTGATGGAGGCTGGTCAAGGTACACACAGATTCCCCAATGGGTTCCCTGTGGTTTCCCCCTATGGGTTCCCTGTGTTTTCCCCACTCACTAACCATGCCCACTTACTTTATAGGGAAACAGACAAAGAAGGCATTGTAAAGCCAATCAGCAGTAGACTCCTGAGAGAATGCTACTGTGAACAGCTTTTAAGATTCAGATTACACAGTATTAGTGAACACTCTGTTTATTCCATTACAAAATCAAGATTCAGTACAACATTCACAGTATCAACAATTCACAATATTATATACAATATTTAGAACAAGGAAAGTACAGAAAGTAACAAGGAACAAGAGAAGAATCACCTGGTTTCCCTAAGGGAGAAACCGGCTTCACATTTAAAGATTCAATCATTCAATCAATCAATTCACCTGGTTTCCCTAAGAGGGGAACCAGCTTAACTTCACATTTACAGATTCAATCAATCAATTAACAAAAGGAATGACCTAGTTTCCCTTACAGGGAGTTGATTCAATCAACAGCTCACAATACACTGATCTTCCCCTCATGGGGCAGCCGTTAACTTTAGTTTCCAAATAAAGTTCTTAGACAACCACACAATCCTTCCACCCCTTGATTTCCAACAAACCTCAGTTTGGTCCAAGGGGAGGCCTTTTCTTCATTTTGACTCTGGGTACTCTCTCTGATTCCCTGGATCCTCTTCCCTGGTCCCAGCTCCCTCCTGAATCTGCCAGACAATCACCTAAATTCAGGAGCTGAAAGCCTCCAGGCTCTCGTCCAGTCCTCAGAGTTGAACAGTTCCCAGGTCATTGTCCAGTCCTCAAGGCAATCCCTGGCACACACTGAAGTTCACCGGGTTCAGCACACCTCAAACCCTTCAGGACTTCTCTTGCCTGCAACTCAAGGATCAGCCAGGCCACCAACAAAGTCCCATCCTGTTCATGTCTTCAGTCAGCGTCAGTGAGGAGCCAAATCCAAAATCTGTCCTGTCTCTGTAAAATTCTTTCTTATAAGCACTGGCCTTCTCCCAAGTCAACAGAGGAGTGTC
>JAQQSW010001503.1:0-17837 GCA_028646575.1 Pseudocheirus occidentalis
TATGCAATTATTTATAGCCCTTTGGGGCTATAAATTCCAGATTGCCCTCCAGAATGGTTGTATCAGTTCACAGCTCCACCAACGATGCATTAGAGTTCCAATTTTTCCACATCCTCTCCAGCATCAAGTGTTTACTTTTTGCTAATATCTAGCCTACTTTAAGGAATGTTTAGAAGTACATGCAACTCCTTTCATTCTATAATTAATTATTAGTTACAATTATTAATTTCTATTCAAAAAAGTATCATCCACAAAATCCTATATTCCACTTCTTTCTGTTTCAATTCAGTCTCCCTACTGCTAAAAAAAACATACTCAAATCAACCTTACCCCTCTGGACACTGGGACTCCTGAGAAACGCTACATTCTTCATCCACCCAGCGGCTTTCTCCTAAAAATACGAGATCAAAATGTTTAGATATCAGAAAAGCAAAAGATAAAAAGAAAATGCATGGACAGGATGCTTCATTTTAAAATGGACTTATTTTATTTAGGGCACTCCCTGAGAATAAAGTATTTTAGTATAAAGCTATATCAGGATATAACAACTGGGTAAGGGAGATTTCTAATTCTGTGCCTCACTGTCCTTTGCTCATTCTATGTCGCACAGAAGTCAAGCCCTCCAATTCCACCTCTTTCCTGTGGTTCACCTTACCCTCTTCCCCACAGCCATATTCTCCCTATCTTCTATTCCACAATATTACACTTGCTCCAAAGTGTCAAGGTTCATTAACCATGACACCAGGGATATGATTTGGATTCTTTAGGGATGAACCAGCTCATCTCTTGGCTAGTTGTATCCAATTAGGAATGACTGTCTTTTGTGTGCCTCCCCACTCTCCAACTGATCTCCACATGCTAGAACTCCTGGTTTGAACTATGGAGGAGGAGGCAATTTTTCCAGAGAAAATTAATGCAATTTAAATTATAAGCATATACAATTTATTGCACAACATATAATGACTTGGCAGAGATCAGTCACCTTATCTGAATAACTACTTCTTATCAAGAGATAGTTTTGAAAGGAAAATAATTCTGAGGAAAGACAAGGGCTGAATTTTATTTCAGGAGGATTTCAGCTATAATGAGGTAGCATGCATACCTGATTTTTAGAGTACTGGGTTATTTTAACCACCAAAATAAATAGGCTTACAGGTATATTGAAGGATAAAAGAAGTTAGTGTGAAAAAGAAAAGAGCAGATGGGGTCAAATGGAGAATTTAGTAACAAATCTTAAGCTCCAAACTTTGCCTCTTCCTGCTAAAGAAAGGGCCTATGTAATACATACTGTCAGAGCTATCTATATGTAACTACCAATCTGGTGCCCACGGCAAGCTTCCCAAAACATTCCAAGACAAAACAGTATAAAATATACCCTCAAATCAACTGCTTTTAGTCAAATGAGGTTTGGAGGTAAAGAGGAGAGATCCCAAGATACCATAAAGATATAGCTTCAAATGAAATTTTTATGACAAATTCAGTTGGGATCAAGGGAGAGATTACAGGACAATGGGAGGTGACTAGCAAGCCATCTGGTTGCTTCCTAGTCTAATTAGTTATTCTTGCTAACTAGTTGCTAAATTCAGTTATTTATTGCTGAAGGGAATTTAATACTGTAAATGCCCTTTAAATTTCAGTGGCATCAATCAAAGTTCTAGTCACTCCACCCTGGTTATAACTCTGCATGCTGTATTTTTTTCCAAAAATTTAATGAAAAGCCAAAAATGGCTTTCCATTTCAGATGACTACTCAAATATTCCACAGCCTGTCCTAATTTTTATACCTTGTTATTAAACTAAGATATTCTTTTGTATGTCAATCTTTTTCAGACAAAACAGAAGAAAATGATTCATATTTGTTCTGTTACTTACCTTTGCAGACACTGTTATAATCAACACAACAGTCTTTTTTCTCCAAGCAGTCATCAGAGCAAGAACAATGGCTATTAGGTAGCCGAGCCTCTCCACAACGAAATATATTGCATGTCCATATCTGAGCTGCAAATGTCATAATTCAACTGAGTATTTAGAAAGTTAAAGTTCACTGTAAGAAAATATGAATTTTATTTCAATATAGCTACTTCTGAATTATTTACAATAATTAGGGACAAAAGAAAACAAAACTTCATCTACTCACACTACTAATTCATTCATCTTCTTCATGGGCATAGGTATCAGGGGAAAGGCTCTAATTTGCTATAAGGCAAGTTTTTGAGTACTGAGTAACACTCTAGTCACTAATCTATGCTCAAGGTAGGGATGAAGACACTGATTCTAGGGAATCTTTATGATTCCAGTATGGCTACTCAAGAAAAGCTTCATCCAGCCTGGTCGGTCAGTCAATAAACACTCATTTTGCACTTACTACACGTCAAGCACTGTGCCAGATGTTGGGGATATAAAAAGGCAAAAATATGGTCCTTTCCCTCAAGGGCAAGGGGGAGATAATATGCAAATAACTGGGTACATACAAAATATACAGTGTAATTGGAAAGCAGTAGAAAAGCCTTTAAGTTTCCTACAGAAGGTGGGAGGTCAGCTGAGTCTTGAAGAAATAGGGGACATGCAGCAAGCAAAGGCAAAGAAGAAAATATTCCAGGCATGGGAGATAGTCCGTGAAAAGGCTGGAGTTTATTGAGTGTAGGTGTATAACACAGTCATAACTACAATAATTTAGGAAAATCACAGGCAGCAAGGTCTAAGCTGCAGGATTTCTTCATCTCCCAATCACTTCTTAGCACCTTGCAATCTGGCTTCTGACCTCAGACTTGCTCTCTTTTGGCCTTCTTAACCGTTCTTAAGCAATGACTTCTGGAAAGGTTCTCCCTGGATTTCCACGATGCTGCTCTCTCCTAGTTTTCCTCTTGACTTTCTGACCAACCCGTCCTTTTCAGGCTCTTTTAGTGGATCATCAACCACAGCCTGATCTCTATGCTACCGGTCTCCATCTGTGGTCTCCTTCTATTGATGCATTCTTTCTCTTGGTGGTCCCATGAGCAACAATGGATTTAATTACCTCTGAGCAGATAACTCACAGATCTTTCTGTCCAGTCTTGGTCTCTCTCTTAAATTATAACCCCACATCATCAACTGCCTGATAGTTATCTCTACCTGGATATCATATAGACACCTTAGAAACAAACTCTTTATTACCCCCACCAAAACCCATGCCTCTGCCTCCCATACCCAATCAGAGCATCACCCAGTTTTACCCTCTCCCTTTACCCTCTATATCCAATCCACTGCCAAGTTTTGTTGATTCCCACATTACAACATCTTGGGGACATTCAGGATGCAAAGGTGAGGAGGAAAACAATCCAGGCTTGGGAGACAGCCAGTGAAAAGGCTGGAGTTTATTGAATGGATGGTCACAACTACAATAATTTGCCTCTTCTCTCTACTCCCACAGTTCCCACCCTAGTTGAGATGCTTATTACCTCAAACCCAGACTACTGGAATAGTATCCTAATTGATATCTATCTTCAGTCTCTTCCCTTGTCAATCCATTCTCCACACAACTGAAAAACTGTTATTTCTAAAGCACATATCCACTCCCCCACTCAAGAATCTTTAGCAGCTTTCTTTTGCATCAATGATCCCGTTTGGCACTGGAAGCTCTTTGCAATCTAGCTTCTGCCTATCTTTCTAGACTCACCTTAAATCACTTTTACACATGTATTCTATGTTCCAAACTTTGCTATACAAGAGTCTATCTCCCACTGCTGTGTCTTTGAATGCTTAGATTCCTCTTTACCTACACGCCTCAAAATCCCTGCCTCTAGTCAAGGCTTAGATCAAAAGTCCTTCAGAAAACCTTTCCTAACTCTTTCTATTGTAATTGCTGCTCTTACCCTCTATCTCAAAAAATTACTGTGGGGGCAGCTAGGTGGCGCAGTGAATAGAGCACTGGCCCTGGAGTCAGGAGGACCTGAGTTCAAATTCGGTCTCAGACACTTAATACACACAAAACTAGCTGTGTGACCTTGGGCAAGTCACTTAACCCCAATTGCCCTACTTTCCCCCCTCCAACTGGGGCCAGTGCTCTATTCACTGCGCCACCTAGCTGCCCTGGGATGGGTAATTTAAAGGATTGTACTTCAGGAGTTTTCAGAAAGGTTAAGTGATTATTGCTCTATTAGTTGAAATAGTACTAAATTTGACAATGCTAGCCACCTTTTTAGTTTATCAAGAAGACCCCAAATGAGGTCAACAAGAAGTCAAACATGAAGGACACATCTAAACATCCACCATAGCTGGAATGCCTTCCCTCCTGACTTTACTGGCTTCCTTCAAGATTCAGCTCCTATCATGCTATCTTCAAGGGACGTTTCCTAGTCCTCACCCTTTGTTTTCACAAATATTCATGTACACGCACACACACACACACACACACACACACACACACACACACACACACACTGCTATTGAACGTACTTGAAGCCACACAAGCTTCTTCAAAATCCCAGCAGCAGTTCTTCCGGTCTCTACAGCCACTATCACATTGGCAGCCCCCCACTCCTCTGTAGGATTGCAGGTAGCAGTTGTTTCTACAACTCCCTGTAAAAAGAAAAGGGACAAAGTAACACATTACAGGGGGAAAAGAAAATTTCAAGTTCATTTCTTTCCCTAGCCTCTTATGGCATGATGTATCTTTGGCTTAATAAATAAAAATAAACAGTCTAAACTTACTCAAATCTCCTAATTACAGGTTATGTTTGATTCAATAAACAAACTTAGTCTAGAAACAATATCTCAGAAAAAAACTGTTACGTGAATCTTATCTTCCCACTGATTTTTCCATTACAGATTTCAGAATAAGCATTCTCACAGATATAGGAATAGCAAGAATGGACCAAAAGAAATACAGCTCTGTTGGCTGCTGAAATCTTTGGTTTCAACTTCATTCATAAGTTATAGACATACCTCTTATACTTATTTTCATGCAATTGGGAAATGTTCATCTTTTTCCTGATTTTGTCAGATAATACCAGGAGAGACTCATCAGCTATGCATGAGCAACTTAGACTTGAAAAGCAAATAAATGACTCCTAAAAGTTCTTGGATCAAGCAAAATGCAATTCTTCTACTTGCTCAGTCCACAGAATTGCCCCAAGGCTTGTAGTTCCTTGAACTTTGCAAGGCTGACATTTCTAATCTGACCCTTTATAAGCACTTTATAGTAGTGTTTCCCCCCTTCTTGGCTACACACACTGACTTCTAGGGAAAGACTCAGGTTTGATAGAGGCTCTTGGTCTGCTCCTTTCTTAGTATTTCAAACCCATGTTGCCCACCCATTCATTTGGAATGGGCTCTCAAAGCACTACCCTGTTCCCAAACAAGCAACAGAGGGCCTATGAAGCCCTGTGACATTGATGTTCAAAGAAGACAGACAAAATGGCAGTGAAGGACCCAGGGCCCTTCACTCCCTGGTTTTAACTACATAGGAAAAATTGGCTTATGTGCAATTAGTAATGTTTGCAAGTACCTCTCCACTGTTTGTCAGTATGCACAACCCAAGGATACCAATAAAAATAAAAATACAATCACTGTACATAAGATTTGGGAAGCAGCTGTAGAAACAGTAGTGGAGAAACTTCCTGGTTTTATCTATAGTAATTGAAAGCATAGCCCGGTATCTCTCCAACATTGTTAATACTGCTACCAAAGGGAAAAGTGCGGCTGATCTTCCTCTAAGGAGTCATAAAAGAAAATTAGGTTGGCAACAGATTGGTCTTAAATGAAAGACAGTAAGGGGTAGTAAATAGAAGACTGGCTTTGAAATCAGGATGATCTAGGTTTAATTACTATCTCTGACACTTGTGACTATGAACAAATCATTTGACTTCTCGACTCCCTGGCAACTGTCTAAAATTGGAAGCTGCAAGCAGCTGCTGACCTACATTGGAAGGGAGATTTTTCTCATCTGGGGAACTCTCCACACAAATTAAATCACACATCTGGACCAAAAAAAAAGTCAGACTTGGGGCAGCTAGTAAATAAAACATTGGCCTTGGAGTCAGGAGGACCTGAGTTCAAATGTGGCCTCAGACACTTAACACACACACACAAAACTAGACGTGTGACCTTGGGCAAGTCACTTAACCCCAATTGCCCTGCATTCCCCTCTCCAAAAAGCAAAAAAAAAAAAAAGTCAGACTAAAAATTTGGGTTTAATTTGGCAAGCTAGTGAGATGATCAGATCTTGGAATAATCAAGGTTAAGTTAGCAGTTGTATAAAAAAATGGACCAAGAAACTAGAGATGGCAAAGTCAATTGAAAGGATATTGGGATAATGCAGGTAGACATCAATAATGGCCTACAGTGTAGTAGCAGCGGCAATAAAGAGAAAGGAACAAATGTAACAAAAAAAATAATAACAACTTACATTTATAGTGCATTAACATTAGCTAAGAATATTCCTCACATCAGCCCTGCAAGGTCCTGGAAGCTCTTTAGTACTGTTTCATCATCTAAGAGAACAGCTGTAGGGCACCAAACAGTCCCCTCTACCTGGAATGTCCCTCTTCTGCATCTCTGCTTCCTCCAGGTCCCAGCAAAAATCCCACCTTCTGCAAGAAGCCTTTCCTGATCTGCCTTAACACTACTGCCTTCTCTCTTAAGATTGCCTCCAACTTATTCTGGACAGATCTCATTTGTACATAATTGTTTGTATGTTCTCTCTCATGAGACCGCAGGTCCTTGAAGAGCAAGGACTTTTTCATTTTTTTTCTATCACCAGCCTGGCACATAGTAGGTAATTCATAAGCATTTGCTGACTTCACTAGAAATACTGAAATCTTTGATAGTCAGTTTACATAGATTGAATATCCTCAAGATATAATAATAACAACAATAATAAATGGCATTTACATAGCACTTCGGGGATTGCAAAGCACTTTATATACATTGATACATTTCAGACTCAGCAATCCCATAGGGCAGATATATTTTAAATGCCTCTATAACTTCTCCTAACATTAAGATTCTAAAAGCCAGGTCCCCTGAGGGACAAAAGGGAAAGTCAAAGACTTCAACAAAAGAAAAAAATCTCAAAACCAGTTGCCCCTTGCTTTTATGGCAAAGAAGAAGGAAGGTAAAGGGAGCCTTATCTGAATAAGGATGAAAAGGACCTCAAGAAAATGATACGTAAGAATACTATCCCCAGGAAAAACATTCAGTTAACTAGGTCTATTTCGTCAGATTTTGGGTAACTTTGGACAAAGCCTTGGATTTTTTTAAGGCCTCTCTTTTCTTTCTTCTTTCCAAGAAAAGGGCTTCAATTAAAGTTAGTTCTGGAAGGAGTTAACCATGGCATCCCAGGTAAAGGAAAAGGTATAAACTGCTGGCAGATGACTCAGTTTAGTGTGACTCCTCGGGAAAGGGGGAGTCAAAGTGAAGGAAAGACTCCTATGGCCACAGAAAGAAGCCAGGGGCAAAGAAAAAGGCCCCAATTTATTCTAATCATCTGAATAGTGTATATCTAGAATTTCAATTCCTGAGGCCTCAACACTACTAATAAGTAAACAAAATAATGATGATAAAGGATTTTTATGATGCCAGGGATTCCCAAGACAGAAATCCAGAAAAGGAGAATAACACCCAAAACACCTACAATCTAAACCTCTAGGGAAAAAAAATTTCTCCACAAGAACAATTAGGATTCCTAGTAGAAATGATATAAATCTTTAGAAAGAGTTTAAAAACAATATTAGAAGAAAATGTACCTAGAAAACAAATTAAGTAGTGATGACTTAAGAATCACTATAGTACTCAAATCCACGACCAAAAAAAAAAAAAAGAACCTGAATATCATTTTTCAGGAAATCATTAAAGAAAACTACCCAGACATATCAGAAAGAGGGCAATATGAAAATAGAAAGGATTTACCAATCAGCCCCTAAAACAGCAGTTCTTAACCTGTGGGTCACAACCCCTTTGGGGGTCAAATGACCCTTTCACAGGCGTCACAGGGGTCACCTAAGACCATGGGAAAACACATATTTCCGATGGTCTTAGGAACGGAGACACTGCTCCTCTATCCTTCTCCAGGCAGATCCGCCTACATGCAAATACATCCACATATGAGTATTAAAGGGTCACAGCATTAGGAAGGTTGAGAACCACTGCCCTGAAAGAAAGTCTAAAATGAAAACTCCTGGAATGTCACTGCTAAAATCCAGACCAAAGAAAAAATACTGCAAGCAATCAGAAAAAAAAAGAATTCAAATACTGAGGAACCATAGTCAGAATCACCCAAGACTTAGCCTACCACTATAGGGGACCAGAGAACATGGGATATGGTATTTTAAAAGGCAAAGGTCTACAGAATTGAATATAATTTTACAAAAGGAAAAAAAACTGAACCCTGAATGAAATAGAAGACTTTCAAACATTCCTGATGAGTGTGTGTGAATGTGCATGTATATGTATGTGTGTGTGTGTGTGTGAGACAGAGACAGAGAGAGACACAGAGAGACAGAGAAAGTTGAATAGGAATGTGAGTCAAAAGAAAAATAAATACAAGTAAACAATTAGAAAGGACTTTTATAAGGATGAATGATTACATTCTAATGAGGGAGTGACATAAAATGTTGCATCATAAAGAAATTACTTATCAGATCTAAAGACAGAAAAGGTTTATGACTAAATAAGGGATGGAAAGGATCACAGAAGATAAAATGGATAATTTTGATTACATAAAATTTAAAAATTTTGTACAAATAGATCTAATAAGCCTAGGAATTGAAGGAAACAAATGGAGAAAAAAAAATCTTCACTTCAAGTTTCTTTGGTAAAAAATTTAATTTCCAAAATAAGGACTTAATTCAAATTTGTAAGACTAAGAGCCAATTCTCAATTGATAAATGATCTAAGGATATGAACAGGGAGTTCTCAAGGGAATATATGTACAGTCATATTTTTAAAAGTACTCCAAATCACTAATACTTAGACACACATTTATTGACATCTCTGAGTTTCTATTCATCAGTTTGGAAAAGACGACCAAAAAAAAAAAAGGCAAATATTGGAGATGGGAGGGATTGTAGTAAATCGGACACAGTGATGCATTGTTGGTGCAACTGCGAACTAGTCCAGCCATTCTGAAAAGAAATTTGGAATAACAGAAGGAAAGTTCCTAAACAGCACATAACCTTTGAACCAGCGATATTCTATTACTATTTTCAAAGATTTTATATGTATGTATATATATATATGTACTCACACACATATGTATATATGTTGTATATGTATATATAGTATAATATACACACATATGCATGTAAATGTGTATACATATATATGTATGTATACACATATGTATGTGTATAGACACATAAAAAGGAAATGATCCTTTATGTACAAAAATATTTATAGCAGCTCTTCTTTTGGTGGCCAAAACTAGAAGCTTCCTTTTTTTCATTTCCTTCTTTCCTCTTTTCTTTCCTTGCCTCATTCATGCCTTCCTTCTTTCCTTTCTTCATTATTTTCTTCTTCTTTTCCTTACCTCTCTCCTTCCTTTTGTTCCTTCTGTCTCTCTTTTGCTCCTTCCTTCCTTCTTTTCTTCCTTCCCTCCCTTCCTCCTTTTCTTCATTCTTCCCTCTTTTTCCCTTCCCTCCCACCCTCCTTCTATACTTCTATCTGTTCTTCTTTCCTTCTCTCCTTCCTTGCTGTTTTCATAGGAAGGGGAAAAAACAAATACTTGATAATTAGAAATATGTAATAGTCAAGCATAGATCCCCGTGACATTCCATTAAAGTCCTACTTCCAGGATGGCATCAAACCATTATGAAAATTGAATGAATAACGAATTTACTAATCACCTTGCTTTGCTGGATTTACTATCCAGGAAAAGCCAAAATAACCTGGGAATCAGGAGGCAAAATAAGTGTTGCTCAAGTTTGACATACCAGTGGTACTTTCGCAGTGTTCACTGGGTGAATCCAGAACACTTCTGCTGTGCCAGCAACCACAGGGCTGGCTCAAATTGATATATACTGACCCCAAACAGACAGCTTGCACAAACATCCAGGTTCCAGGTACTCTGTACTCCCCCATTCTCGGCCCAATTCCTGGAACCCTCCCCTCTCCAAAAGGCCCTGAAAATGCCCCTTTTGTTGTAAAACCATATATAAACCATTCCCTAAAGCCCAGTCTTCAGAGGGACCCAGACTAAGTCTGACTCCTTCCCAGCATTTGCCAGACTGGCCCAATAAACACTTTTTGTTTTTTGCACTTGAACTATGCCTATGTCTAGACGTTCAGGAGGACACCATACCTTAATTAATCACCATTAATGATTTTTGTTTAGTCACTAACAAAACAATTTCTGAATCCACTGAACTGTATTATTATTGTCTAAGTCATATTTCATTTTTGTACACAAAAATTAAATCATGGGATAACAGATTTAGAAACCTTACAATTATATAGTCCAAGCCTTTTTTTTTTTGACAAAGGACAGCCACAGAAGGTACTTGAGAGGGTGATGTAGGAACAAAGGAGTGAGCTAAGTGGTTCAGTGGATAGAGCATCAGACCGAGATTCAGGAAAACCTGAGCTCAAATCCAGCCCCAGACATTTACTAGCTATGTTACCTTGGGCAATTAATCTCTGTTTGCTTTAATCCACTGGAGAACTTCCTGGAGAAGGAAAGGGGCAAACCATTGCTCTATCTGCCAAGAAAACCACATGGGCAATATTGGTGGGCTATGCTCCATGGGGTCACAGAGACACAGTAGAACAAAGGGTATCAACTTTTTTTTTAATTAAGAAATTAAACTGAAAAAAAAATCCTTTAAATAAAGTTCTAGTTTCCCATATCATCTCAATACCTTTCAGTTAGCTAGACCATTAATTGATGTCCTAAGAACTGGACCCTCTTCTGCATAAATCTGGCATTCTTGAGAGTGCAAAATGCCAGTAACTAGGCAAATATATTAAAGTTAATGCGTGAATGATTTCTGAAGATTTACTTCTGGATTGGCATGAAGAAATACTTGAATTCTCAACAAATACTAAAACTAGTTTGGCAAGAACAACTTTAAATGCAAATGCAGGCCTTTTAATACTTAGAATGACCAAAACAACGAGCCAGAGAATTATAATTCATAAGAGGAAACACAGATGTTCAAATGAGGCTTCATTTAATCATTCCATAAACATTTGTTAGTTACTCGTTATCTGCAATGGGACTATGCTATAGTGGAAACTATAAATATAAGTCAGACACAGACTCTGCCCTCTTACAGTCTAATAGGTATGCTAAGGCACATACACAAATAAATGTAACTCAAATTAGAAAATTATATAAGTGTATTAGAGGTCAAAGAAGTGTTTTGAGTGTTTTGAATGGAGGATTAGAAGAGATCATGAAATCATCTTATCTAGATATTCTTAACATGAAATCCATGGACTGATAAAATTCCAATAAGTCTGTGAATTTGGATGAGGAAAAAAGAAATACATCTTCATTTTCACTAACATCTAACTGAAACTTAGAATTTCCTTCAATTATTTAAATACATTATGAGAAGGGTCCATAGCCTTCACCAGACTGCCCAAGAGGGTGTATGACTTCAGAAAAGGTTGATAACCCCTGGTTTAATCCAAACCCCTCATTTTACAAGTGCAAAAAGTAAGGCCAAAAACATGAAGAGACTTGGTCAAGGTCATTCATGATTCTATATAGGCTTCTTTACAATGTCATCGCTATGAGACGGTACATAAATAATGTTTCCCATCCCAACTCCAAAAAGAAGAATTGTAGTTTGTTGGTCTTTCCATGTATATAGATATATTTGGGGGAAATGGTTTGGCATGAAGTGTTTCCAAACTTGTATCATAATGATTGAACTGTCCTGCTCTACTGGAAAATAGATATATCTCTGAATACTTCGTGGTCAAAATAAGAGTCAAATAAGGTCAGACTATCACTTCAACATTTTTTTTCATTATTTCTATTCATAACATTGAAAATGGCAAGCTTCCAGCAAAGTAATCCAACAGCAAGTCAACAGGAAGACAAAACTGACCTCAGAAATAAAGCTTTATTATTTCCATGGTGTTGTAACCTGCCATCTGCCATGCAACTGGCCTTTGCATCAATATTATGTGTAAACACATCTGCACTAAATATCCAAAAAGACATAAATTTATAAAGTTGCTTCATCTCAGAAGAGGAAAATTATCTATTAGTGCAAAAAATAACAACAAAACATGCAGGGAAAGCTGGAGAATTTCATTCTTTTGGTATTTCACAGTTGAACAGCCATATTTTAAAACAAAAGCAAATTAACTAATCTGCACAGTAGATATTGTAGAAATCCCTGATCCTCTCATCTACCAGTATCTTTCCTACTAGAAAGTGTAGGAGTGGCTGAATATTAAAATGTTTTTCATGAACTCCATTATGTTCTTTCCACACTGCATGTCTGGGTAGAATTTCTCTTTGTCTTGGAACCATAGGCACACCATGATGCTATTTTAAATTATTTGTGATTCTCACTCTCTAAGGTCCAAAGTTGGTCCAGAGTCCTTTTTCAAATAGCTTTATTTAATTTCTGTGAAACTGCTCTGTCTGTTGCTAATCATTTTCACTAATTCACTAAATCATTCCACAAAGTCTGAAGTTGTTTCTATGTATCACTAAAGCATTTCTTTTCCATTTTTCCCTCTTTGTGAGAAGCACCATGACATAGTGCTTGGAGAACTAGTCTAAGAGCCAGGAAGAGCTGGATTCAAATTCTGTCTCATATATAATGACTGTGTTGATTGTCAGCAAGTCATTTAACCTCTTAACACTTTAGGCAACTTGAACACAGGTCCAAATCCTGTCTTCATCCCTTCTCTTCTTGAAGTTACCCCACAAGTCAGATATTTGGATATTTTTATCATCATCCACTCTCTTTTGAGAGTCCATCCTCTAGACGGCCATTCTATACTCTAAATATGCCAATCTCGTACGTACTCGGAAGTTAAACAGTGACATTGTAGGCTTTTCTTTTTAGGGGAAAAGTGTGGTATGGTAGAAAGAGAACTGGATTTGGAATCAGAGAACCTAGGTTCAAATCTTATCCTGCTCCTGTGTGATCCTGGGCAAATTATTGAAGCTTAATGGGCCAACCCCAGCTCATCTATATAAACTAAGGAGGCTGTACTAGATGTCACTTAATGTCCTTGTTAGCTCTAAATCCACAATCCTATATGCCAAGAAAACCCTGAAATGGGGTCACAATGAGTCAGACATGACTGAAAAACAACTGGACAGCAATATGCTGTGATCTAGCAGAGTTAATGTGGCAATGAATGATATCAGACTAACTGATTTTTCTGTCAGTTGAAATTTGATCCTACTATGTTCAGAAGAGTCAAGGACCACACCAATGAAAAAAGTTTAAGAAGCCATATGTGATAGACCAGTGAAAAGATAGATTAATATATAGACCTTTAGCATGATCAGAAATGTCCTGTTGGTGCTACACTTCCTTCATGAAACTTCCAAAAGAAATGATGATCCCATCAAATTAATTTTCTATTTCTCTACTGATCACTGAACTATGGTGGCCCATGGTAGCAAAAAGCTTTGAAAAGTTTATGCTTGGCGTGGCTAAGTGGCACAGTGAATAGAGCACCCTGCCTAGAGTCAGGAGGACCTGAGTTCAAATCAGACCTCAGACACTTAACACTTACTAGCTATGTGACCTTAGGCAAGTCACTTAAGCCCAATTGCCCCTCAAAAAAAAAAGCAAAAAAAAAGTTTATGCTTTTGCTACCTAAATCCTGACAGAGAGGTGACAGACTCAAGATGTCAGATGAGACATTCATATTTTTTTTTTTGCCTTTTTTTAGGGCAATTGGGGTTAAGTGACTTGCCCAATGTCACATAGCTAGTAAGTGTGTCAAGCGTCTGAGGCTGGATTTGAACTCAGGTCCTCCTGACTCCAGAGCCGGTGCTCTATTCACTGAGCCACCTACTCACCCCAAGATGTTCATTTTTAGACAAGGCCAACATGGAAGTTTACTTTGCTTGAATATATAGTTTTGTTATGAGGTGTCAACCTCTAGAAAAGGTTTGGTTAAAGGAGACAAATAGTAATATAAAAATTACAACATTTATTCATTTTTCCCTTAAGTCTAGCAGTACTTGTACAAGGAGCCAAGAGCTAAGTCCTGACTGAAGAACAGATGAATCAAAGGACTTTTTATACATTTTAGAATCATCCCAATTCAGGATGACCATAACACAAAACTTTATGACTTTCATTTGTTACAGAAAGAAGTTCCTTGGTTGACAACAACCAGAGCACAGTCTATTTACATTTTATGGTCTCAGGGTGTCTGTTTTTCACCTAAGATAAGGTGGAATCTTGTCTCTGGCCTCTGAAGTTGTTCACACAGGAAAGCAAGAGAAAGCAGTTTGTTTGATTAATTCAGTCTTTGGCCAAAATATGATATTTAATGATTATCAGAGGATTGTTTTTCTTTTTTTGTTATTATTCAAATGTGGAAGGAAGAATGATATGAGAGGGAGAAAGTAAGTGCTTATTAATTAAAAGCAATAAAATTAAAATTTTAAAAGGAATATTTTATGCTTTGTGTTGACAGTTAAAACCTATATATCTCTTCTTACCACTAACTCATAAACTCATAGCTTCCCTCTCTCTTTTTAAGATGCAAGTTGGTAACTGGATGGGGGGGGGGGGGTGCTGAGTGAAGACTTCCCAGGAATAAGAAGAGAAAAACAAGAGGTAGTCAAAGGGGGGGAGGGGTTCCCAGAGGAAGTGCAGAACTCGAGGACCCCCCCCCCTTTTTCTCTCTTTACTCCCTCTTTGGTATGTTAATCCCTTTTTAAGTCTTTCTTTTCTTTCTTTTCCAATTCACCATTTCGCTGGTAGTTGTGTACAAATTTTTGTATCTGTACCAATATGTATTTTCTTCCCCTTTATAATGTGAGCCCAATGCCTTGTACAACCAAAGGTGAGGGAAGGACCTACCTCAGCCAATAAGAACAGGGATGGCAGCTCCTACCTCAGAATGTGCTCCCTGTTCCCCACCCCCCCATACAAACAGGGGTAAGGGACAGCAGGATAAGGCAGATTCAGAGACTCCTTTGTGTGAATTCACACCTAAACAGAACTCTGTCTCTCAACCAATGAGAGTCGAAGGTGGTCCTAAAGTTCACCCTCGGTCCTTTGTCCTCTTCCTGTGCTGAGCTGTAACCCCCTTTCTCAACCAATAAAAGTCAGGGACAGCAAAGGAATGTATCCTTACAAAACTCAAGGTATAAAAGTCCACTCCACGTCCGTGGATGGTTGGACAACCTCCTTCTGCTGACCTGCCTTGGGGAAGGATACCCCCATTCCCAGGAATTGGAAATAAACATATTTCTGTTCACTGCAAGTTTGCCTCTGCTTGTTATCTTTGGGTAAGTGGTTTTCTGACGCACACAGTAACCATTTTCTGTACAAAGTCTTTCCTGATACAGGTCCAACAACTGCTAATGCCCTCCTTCCCAAACTAAGTTTTGTTTGACTTTTTTATGTTGCTGTTGCCTCACCATTATAATATAAATCTACTGAAGTTATCAGAAGGGATTCTTTTTTTTTGCTTTTTGGAGGGCAATTGGGGTTAAGTGACTTGCCCAAGGTCACACAGCTAGTTTTTGTGTTAAGTGTCTGAGGCCAGATTTGAACTCAGGTGCTTCTGACTCCAGGGCTGGTGCTCTATTCACTGCGCCACCTCACACACTGCACTCACCTAACACAATCCCAGGAACACAGAAGGTGTTTAATAAATGCTCTCTGATGTGGGTAGAAGCATAGTAGACGGATGGTGAGCCTACACTGGGGTTGGGATATAGAAAAAGGTGAGTAATGAGAATAGTACAAGAGAACAAGGACTTCTAATGTGGTTGTTGTTCACCCTTCGTTTAAAGAGGACAGATGACATCAAGATGCGGGGGTAGAATGGTTGATGACGGGTAAGGACTTGTATGTGATTTGTATTTAAGGGAGGCAGATTTGCTCAAAGTCATCTCTTCCAAAGTGACATCTTTGACATCTGACCAAGCTCTAAGCACTCCACAGTGCTTGCTTCAGCCTCCTCCACGGTCAACAAAATAAACTGTTCTCATCTGCCCATTCCACCAGGGGAAGTCTTCACATGCTTGTAAACATTGCCTTAATTCACCAGTGGTTTTGAGGCCTGTCAGTTACCCTCAACGTGATTTAACCCATCTCCCAAGGGTGTGTCTGCTGCCATGGTACAGCAACTTGGAGCCTTTGATGAGAGTGGGTGACAAGTGAACATCAAAGGTGTATTCCAGTGTAGAAGACTGTGGTAGGTTAACATGGTTAATTATTAAGGGCAAGCTATTAAGCTGACTTCCATTGAATGGCCAAAAATAAGCCCAGGCCAAGCCTCTAAGGCTCACAGTTTAGGTTTTCAGGGCATAGAATGAGTATAAATAGCAATTGTTTTCTGTTTGGGGTGAAAACTCTAGAAGGCCTTCCCCTTCCAAATTAATATCTTTGGGATGGTAAATTGGGCCACCCTTTTCTCAATTCTTTCCTAGACCTTAAGTCATTGAAGAGGTGTGGCTTCAAACAAACAAACCTGGGAAAGACCTTAATTTAGAAAGGCCAAGGTCACCCACTGCATCCTGAGCCTTGGTCTGGACCTTTGTCTTGCCATGGGACTCTGCTGACTCTGGAGAAAGCTCTGCCTCACTCAGATACAATTTCTGTGCAAGTCAAAACACCATGATTGTGATATCATTGGTCTTCTTTGAGAATGAAGGATGAACAAAATATTAAAAGGATAAATCATCACTTTGTGTAGGGAGTGAAAACTTCTCAGGATAGTTGACTTCCCTCTTCCCCCTTCACTGTTGCTATCAATCATCAGCAACCCTTTTAGGAGCCTTTCAGACCTCCAACCAACCTTGCTGGCGACCTGTCTCCCTCCGCCTCTTTTGCTTCAGGACTCTTCCCCCATTCCCTTGCTGTCAATCAGCATCAAGCTCTTAGCCTCTACCTTCTCCACTTTGGCATTTGCCAAATGTTGGAAATATAATATGCAGTTCCTTATGTATCGTACATGAGACCCGTAGCATTCTGGAAACACGGCTATACTTCTGGCAACTTTTGTCTAGTATGTACAGGCCTCTGGACATGCAGGCTTTGTGGAGCCTGAGGAGGCTGATGTTTGGAAAACCAGATGCTCTGAGCAATAAGCTCTGTACCATGTAGAGAGAGCTCTGCGATTGTCTCCAGCTGCCCCTTATCTTGGAATGCAAGAGTCCAGCTACACATTTATTTCTATGTATTGCTGAACTCAGCCAAGAACAAGGGATATAAGGGGAATTGGGGGGCTGCAAAAGAGGGGAGTAATGTAACCAGCATATGTGCTGTAATAAAGGAACTCAGCTCTCCCTCTCCACGGGCTCTTGACCCTTATTCCAAGAACACGGCTGGTCATGTCCAATGCATGTGGAAGATCCTAGAAGGTTAAGTGATGGAGTATATTGTGAATAATAGATTTTGTGATGGAAAGAACTTGAGATGCCATCCCCTCTAACCCCATACAGACCTGAAAAAAATAAAGTGACTTGACTCCAGGTAGTAAGCATTATAGGTAGAAGAACAGAGATTCAAATCTTGATTGGTTCTTGAACTTCAAATCCAGTTTTTTTGTACGAGTGTAATACATATAATATATAGTAATATATAATATATGTATTGCCAATGTATTACCAATGAGCTTCAAGTAGTCTGGTCAAAGGAACACTTAAGCTTTCTCTCTCTCTCTCTCTCTCTCTCTCTCTCTCTCTCTCTCTCT
>JAQQSW010001504.1:0-17830 GCA_028646575.1 Pseudocheirus occidentalis
GGGAGCAGTTTGGCTGGACCTGCTCTTTTCCTCCTGAGTTAGCAAAATCCACTGACCTTTCTCTTAGCCTTTTTTTCCTTCTGACCTGATAGATGTGGTAATTGTGCCTCCAGTGCAGTGGATCTGCTCTCCTATAGATGCGGCTCCCCACCCGATGCCCCAGGGCCTGACCCGGCTGGGATTTCAGCCCCGGCTCCCAGACTGCCTGGAGGAGCCCCACCTGCTGAGCTGTCTGTAGCAACAGATGTGCTTTCTGTCTTTTGGAGAGTTTTGGAGCTTGAAAATCTGTTTAGAGTCCCATTTTATGAGTTTTTTAACGTGTTTGTGTGGGAGCTGTGGTGCTTTGCTGCTTCTATGCCGCCATCTTGGCTCCTCCCCCTCTACTTTACTTCTACCTGCTACCTTGCCCTCCTATTACTTAACCTCCCCCACCCCAAGAATCCTTCTCTTATTCTCCCATTCCTATAAAGCTAAACGCTCTTCTAGAGCCCCATTTGACCTGTTTTCACACCCTTCCCTCTAGAGATTCCTCCCTTAGCCTCTCCCTCCTCACTATCACCTTAATGATGTATTTCTTTCTACATTTAGAAGACTTTAATACTCTTCTAGATCAAGGCTTCTTAAACTTTTTCCACACATGACCCCTTTTTGTAGCTTAGCAGCAATTGTTGGCATTGCATCACCTGAGGGCATGTGCAGTGCAAAGTGCACATGCTTTGTGTTCAGAACCAAGGCTCCAGTAAAGTCGCATGATGCAACATAGGCAAGTGCTGCCAGAAGCACCTCGGATTCATTACATATTTGCTTTTGAATTAGTTTTTGGTCATTGCATGTTCAGAAACCTTTTATTGTTGTCCAAAAAATATGAAGTCACAACCCACTGTCTAGATACATACCTATTGTTCCCAATGAAAGTAGGTTTCCAGAACTAACAGCCCTCCCCCCCCTATCTAAGTCCTCTGTGTCAGCTGGTTCTTCCTCTAACATCTCATTTGAATAAAACAATTATCTTTCTTTTTAGCCATTCCTGAATGGCTTTACTTTTTAAAGTCATATCCTACTTAGATTTACTCCAATCTTTCTTAAGAACTATCCAATTGCTAATAATGTTAGACATACATTTTACATACATAAAAAGTAAACAGACTGTCCTTGAGTCCCCCCTAATTAGTCTTTAATATGTATGTACCTTATATTTCTCTTGGCTCTTATATGTCAAATCCTCTATTAATTCAGGTTGTTTTGTATTTTTTAACAAAGTCCTGAAAATCTGACAATTCATTAAACAGCCATTATTTTTTTCATTCAGGATTATGCTTAGCTTTGCTGGGTATATGTTCAGTTGGGACTTCAGTTCTTTTGCTTTTTGATACATAGTGTTCCAAGAACTACAAACTTTTAGTGTCACTGTTGCTAGGTCTTATGTGATTCATTCATTCATTCACTTTTGGCCTCCTGAAATGTGGCTTGATTCCATCTTTCCTATCTTGTCTTTTCACTGCTTTCTTTCCTATTTACTTAGAACACTCCTTCCAAATTGTACTCCCCATATACTGTCTTCCTTCCTTTTGCATACTTGCTCCTCCCTATATGAAATATTCCTTCAGCTCACTCTCCAGCTGTGGAAATCTACCAGTTCTTCAAAGCTAGGATCAGATGCCACTTTCCTTAATCAAGCTTTTCCTTAACTCCTTGACAGATGAGACTTCTATCATCTGTGAACTCTTTTAACACTGTCTAAATACTTATAATCTATTTGGCATTAGGGTTATTTATGTTAATGTTGCAATTCTCCTAATAGATTTAAAACTCTTGTGAGCAGGACTGAGTTTGGTCATTTTTTAAATTCCCTCTTAGACCAGACTGCAAGGGTGGGAGCGTGTAGCCCCAAGGCCAGATGTGGCCCTCTGGTTGTTCAACCCTCAGACTGAATCCAAACTTCACAAAACAAATCTTTCTTCTTTGTGATTCTGTCAAAGGGCCACACTTGAGGACCTAAAGGACCACATGTTCCCCTCTCCTAATTCAGAGTCTTGCACATTAGATATTCAACAGCTATCTGCTGAATGAATAAATTAGTTGTAGCACTAGACCTAGCCCCAGGTCTGTATCTTGTATTCTGAAAGCAACTTTTCTGTTCCAACTACAAGATTTTAGTTAATTCTAAGGAGCCTCTACAAGAGTTTGGGATTTGGGACTGCCATCATGAACCTGAAACCCAGAGAGACTCTGAAACTATCCCCACACTTGCATACTCTGAGGTATCTCAGGAACTTGACAAATTGGCTCCAATTACTTAGCTAGTCAGAACAGCCAACTTCAGACAATCTGAATTTGTTACAACAGCCTAGGGCAGGAGAAACATATAAGCTTTATTTTTAGAGACTTCTAAATCTCATGCTCTCCTGAAATGGAGCCCCTTTTATAGCAACTATATTTTTATTCTTATTTAATTTTGTACACAAACACTTTGATTCACCCACATTTAACTTATCTTTGGTTTCAAGGGAAGAGCAAAGGTTCTTCAGGTCCCTAGCTCCACTGCCAGCACCCAACTTCATATTTCCTTTTACATTTGAGAAAACAGGAAGCTGTCTATAATATGGCTTTAGGTGTCTGCAGGCAAATCCAGATTCCTTGCACAAGCATAAAAAAAGAATTGAGAAGGAATGCCTTTTCTGAGGTGTAAATGCGGTGCACATAACATCAAGTGAGCAGGCTGCTGACTTTTTCTTCAATCCCACCCCCTTGATTTGGGTCTTCCTTGATCTCTTGCACAAAAGGTCTGCCTGAAAATTGGAGTTCAAAGAAACTAAGTGAAACTTGGTGATTTTATAGGGTACTATCAAAATGTATTTCACTGGTCTAAAAATATCTAACTTTCTCATTCCTTAGTCACTACATTGGAAATGTTTTATTTCCTTATAAAGAAAAACACAGAAACATCACTTTGTCTAAATTACAAATAAAAACTCAATTTTTGCAAATATATGCCAAAGGAAAGGCAAGAAATATTTTTAGCTTTGGTTCCCCTATTTTGAAAGTGGCCTCTATAGAGGCCTTTTATATAAATATAAAATAGAGACCTATTTTGATTTAAGTTTTTCTACGAGCAAGAAACAGATGAACCTTAGTTCTGACATTCTGCCTTTTACAATCATGAACGGTGAATATAACTTGAATATAAAAATACAGTATTGAGTTCAAGTTTGTTCTTCCCAAAATCCCTAAGAAATAAATCCCAGTTTCTATCCTATTTTAAGGAATTGCTTTTTTTTTTCAGAAATGTACTCTGAATGGAAAATATCCTCTGAATGGAGAAAAAAAAACCTACACCATTACAAAATATAAATTACAACTAAGCAATAAAGAAATAAATAGCCTTAGTGACTTGACAGGCATTACAGTGCTTACCCCTTAAATAAAATTATCACCACCAAAATAATTTATAAAAAAGATAGTTTGGGCTTCCAAGAATAAATTGGAATTAATGAAGTTAATGTTGATATATCTGCCCAGAAATAATTTCAATTCCTTTGGAAATCTCAAATGTTTCATTTGGTTGACATTTGCAGCAAATGGGGATTTTTTTCACATCAATCAAATATATTTTCAAAAGTAAATTTTTAGGAGAGCATGACAGCATTCATTTCTAAATTATCTAGATATTATGTATACTATTAAATTTCATATCTCTGGAGAAAAAAACTGATGTAAAATAGAAATAATTTCAATCATATGACTATAATTCAGAGAGGAAATATGGCATAAAAGATACAAGTGAAGCACATATAAGACCAGCAAAGGTAATGATTTAGTCATATAGTGAGGTCCACAAGTCCAGCAGTTGTGCCTGGGAAATCTACACATTAACTACGAAAGATTTCCAGATGATCTTTACTGACAAGAAGACAAGAAATTTTGAGGGATGAAAAGTTGTGAAGGTGTGGAAGAAGTGATAGTACCAATGAGACCCCACATCTCAAAGTACAAGTTATCAGTAATAGAGGCAATATCTGACTTATAAAAGAAACAGATTGACACTATAGATTCTGAATTTAACATATACCATTTGATAGAGGTACAAGAAAAAAGCTGAAAGTTGCAAGAAGCAAAGTCAAGGCAGTGACATATAAGAGTGTTATATGTTATAAGAACATTTGCTCTTCCCTTGAAACCAAACATATATTTGCTCCTTTGAGAGCAAACGAGCTATTCATTCCATAGCTGAGGCCCATCAAGGAGCAAGCCCCAGGGAGTCTAGCAGAGAACCCTGCCAACACAGGTAAGGCATTCTGTAAGAAGCTAGCCCAGAGTCTGACCAACCTGCCTAGCCCAACCAGTCCAGAAGAGATGCTTTGCCCTGTGAGAAGCTAGTCCAACTTCTCTGTGGAAGGACTAACCAGGGATGGCAAATCTGTGGCCTCAAGGCCACATGTGGCCTTCTAGGTCCTAAGTACAGCCCTCTAACTAAATCCATGCTTCCCACTAATGCCCTCCCCTACAGTGGACTTCATTCTCTGGAGAAAGGTCAACAAGACACCACAGTTCTATCATTATAGTTTGGTACATGTGTTCCCTACAAATATGCCTCACTACCACTGTACTTTAAGTCTATACTCTCTCACCTCCCATATATTCTGTGTGTATTTGTGAGAGAGGATGCCACAGTTTTGGGGGGGAATTATTTGTGGCTACCACTTTTGCTATGCCATTTGACTCTTTCCCAAAACTGAGTTCAGTCTACTGCTTGATTGTTAACGGGAAGAACATCTGGTGGCAACTCTGGCATTACAGTGTTAGTAGTATTCATCTACAGAATTATCACCAGAAGCTGATGAAGCAATGTTCCTCTAGGTACCCAACCTGCCAGTAAGAGTGTAAGTTGGGGGGAGTGAGCTCAGAGCAGATACCATATAGGATTCCAGGAACTACCATCTGGGAAAAGTGAACTGAAAAGTAGTTCTCAAACACAAGTATAACCAGTTGGAACTATCTACAGGATGATTATCACAAATGACGATAGCAAGCCCAAATAAGGACATAAAAGAAAATGCAAAAGGAACTTATGCTGTCAAATGGAAATGTACTTTTGAAAAAAATGCACTTTTATGGTTGTTAAAATGTAGACATAAATTACTAGTGGTCTCCAAATGTGTTTTACAAATCAGAAATGAAGAAAAGCAATGAACTACTAACATTTTCTTGTTTCATGGGAGCTTCTTAACCTCTGAAGTATTTGACTCTGCTAATCACCCCCTCGTTCCTAGATATTCTTTCCTTTCTGTAGCACTGTTCTCTCCCGGTGCTTTTTCCTCCTCTCAGTCCTTCCCCTTCTGTGTGGATATGCCCTGGGTTCTCTCCTAGGCCCTTTTCTCTCTCTAGGGTGATCTCATCAGCTCTCATTGGTTTAACTATTTATGCAGATGATTCCCAGATTTAAATATCACAACCCATTCAGTTGCCAAGTATGGATTTTATCTCTACTATATTTCAAATCTATCCTATTCTCTCCACGCACATGGTCACCACCCTAGTTCAGGCCCTCTCATCTGGACTATTACAATAGCTTCCTAATTGGTGTCCTTTCCTTTCATCCTTTTTCCACATGCTAGTGATACTCCCAAGACATAAATCTAATCTACCAGGTTAAAAAGTTCCAGTGATTCCCAATTGTTTCTAGTATAAAATGCAAACTACTGTACTCCATTTTTCATTCACAATCTGCTTCCAGTCTCCCTTTCCAGGCTAACTGTACATTCATCTCATTTCTAATTCTACATTCTAGGCAAAGTGGCCTACTTCCTGAGTCTTGAAGGCTCATCTCAAGGATAGATAGAATTTCAAGGACAGACCTTTGAAGATAGACCACCTAAGGTCTATCCTAATTCTCTCAGTACCTAGCATCCTCTCCCTACCCCAGCCAGAAAATACTTTGTATATATTGCTTTGACTTATCTGGATTCATACCATCTCCCCCTAACAGTATTTAAGCTCTTTCAGGAAAGATATATTTCATTTTTATCTTTTCATTTCTAGTATGTGGCACATCTTTTTGGCCAAATGTGTGATTTTATTAGTGTAGGAAGTTCCTAATAAGGAAACTATCACTATCAAGACACATCAGCTGTCTCCTCTAACTTACAGTCTCAGAGCTGTGTGAGCCATTGAGAGGTTAAACACCTTGTGCAGAGTCACATAGCCAGTATGGGTCAGAGATAAGACTTGAATCTAGATCGTCTCCATTCACACCACTTTGCCTCTTGCTTCACACATGTTAGACATTTAATAAGTACTTACTGAATCACTAGCTTATTGAGCAAATCACTTACCCTCAGTATTCTCATCTGTTAAATGAAAGGGTTGGTTTAAATGGTTTCCAAGTTCCCTCCTAGTTTTAAATCTATGATTCTATGATTATACTATTAATTTATTTGTTCAAGGGACTACATATAATTTAAGAAACAGCAGCACGTTTTAGGCATCAAGTAGATATTTAATCATGTTTATATAGATAATTTGAAAAAAAAAAAGTATAAATTACCTTTTTACGGCTTTCCAACTCCCTTACTCCTCATTGAAACAAAGCAAACCAGAAGTCAAAGTTGTTAACCAATATGTAATTCTGGAAGGGAGGGCGGGTAAAGGTTGAAGTTGGAGAAATAAAATTAGAAATAATCCCATGCCATTAAAATAGGGAAAGATGTGGTCAGGAATTAGGTTGTCCATTTTTCATGAGATGAGGCATCTGCGATAAAAGGAACAAGCTAAAACAGGTCATCTATCCTGTTGGAAAAGGATGGCAGAAAGTAGTTCATAGATCATGGGAACATAGAATCATAGATTTGGAGCTGGGAGGATCTCAGAGGTCAACTAGTACAACACTATCATTTTATAGATGAGGAAATTGAATTTCAATGAGGTTAAATGATTTGTCCAAGTAGTAAGCATTAGAGGTGGGACATCAAAGACAAATGAAAACAGGCTCAAGAAGACAACTTTGATGAGATGATAGGGAACATAAAAGATCTTGTCTCAAAGTTCTAGAGTATCCTTATCTGAGCAAAACTGCTTTCATATGTCCATCTAGATTCTAGAACAAGTCCATATAGTAAAAAATAATGCAAAGATTAATTTGTTTTCTCCTTGTAGTTTTGTAGAAAAGAATAATTTATTAGATTAATTATGACTGTGCTTCTTGCCATTTTATAAAATAATTCTACAAAGATGTTTATTAATGTAAGTCCTCTAAAAGTATTGCAACACTTTGCAAGCTTCTTGTGTTATTTTCACGAAACAAGTAATGAAAGAGCTTGGTGAATAGACATCCTTGGGAAGAGTGAACTAAAAAAGTTATATCCTTTTCTAGTCATGGTAAGGGAGTCTGGTGAACTCTTTAAACTAGGTTCCTGGGAAATAAGAGGCTTGCAAGGTTTTCATCCAATTCTTCTTCACAAAGTATTTTTTTTCCCTTATGGGACTACAAATATCAACCATTGTTGATTTATGAATTTGAATTTATGAAATTGAATTATGCTTTCAAATGTTAATAAAGAAAAGGGCTTTGTTTGGCAAACTGCCCAAGTGACAGCAATGCCCAACTGAAAATACCACCTTATAGTTGCATAGAACTTTATACCTTTCAAAATACTTTTAAATTCTTCTCCTTTGTACTCTTATAACAGCCCTGCAAAATAGATGATAGGAAAGGTATTATCAATTCCATTTTACACACAAAGGTACTGATGCCCAGAAGAGGAAAAGACACAAAAGTTACAAACAAGTTAGTTACAAAGCAAAGCAGAGCTTTTAAATTCCTATCCTAGTATGCTTTTCTCCACAGATTCTCTATAACTATGGTCATAACATTCAATAAACCCACATTTTCGATTTCTCTATTCCTTTTTTAAAAAAGAAAATAATCAAGATTGTTTTCAGTGGTAATGACTGCTCTAAGTAATGCATCATTTAAAACTATAAAATAAAAAATGTATGCTGTTAGTAACAGTTACAAAAGTAGGGTCAATTTAGTCACAAAGGCAATTTTTTTTTTAAATCCTAGTGGTATGACTTTTTCCCTACTTACCTTTCATGTCATGGTTAAGTGATAGGAAAGACAAGGAATGACCAAGCACAGAAGACAGTGAAGGGAAACACGTGCAATTCTACATGACAGAGTCCATTTCTTGAACCCTAGAAAAATAGCCACTGAGATTGTATGTAGTCACAACTGTATGCCCTTACCATCACAGGAACAGAAAGGTGAGTCACATAAGCATATCGTGGTGAATTTCTCTTAATACTTTCACCCCTTTATTTACACACACACACATTTTCCACCTCTCATAAATATTATCATTGGATGTAATGTTATATATAAAGAATCTACTTCTTTCTCAGTCACCAACACATAAAAGATCAGGCACTGATCAGGCATTAGGTTAGTCAGTTCTTTTGATTATTTATGGTTCAAATAGGGTGAAAGCAACATAACACTGTTATTCCTATGCAAGACATGAAAAACTTTACCATGACTTTATAGGGATAATAGATTTAGAGCTGGAAGTGACCTTGAAAGTCACTGAGTCCAGCCTCCTTATTTTATAGTAAATTGTGGACCAGAAAGGCTAAGTGATTTGCACAAGGTTACACAGATAGTAAGTAGCAAAGAAAACATTTAAACCCAGATCTTCTGACTCCAAATCTATCACTTTTTTCCACTGTTCCTCTCATTGGTATTAACCTATAACAACTTCTCCTAAACCTGCATTTCTATTTAGTCTAATAAACTTAAAAAAAAAAAACTTGTAGTGCTTCCTGCTCAGTTTGAGGAGTCCCTCCAATTAACTTGAGCAAGGGGCTTCATCTAGTTCTCTGCTTACAAATAAATCAGCTGGCACATTTTCCCTATTCATTATCAATTTATATCCATCCTGAGAAATTGGGAAAACAGGATGACAACTTATTTATATTACAGCTACTCAATAGTGTATATATTAGGGCATGTGCTTCTGACAGGGTATGAAGACTGACTTTTGCCAGAAAAGTCTGCTATCTACAATGAATTCCAAAGCCCAGAGCAAACATTTCAACTTTGCAATTGTGTAACTGATTCCAACTGAATAAAGGATATATATTTTTAAACGAATAAGCAAAATGATGACCCTGACTGAGGAGCCAATACATGTACTCACCCAGCAGCAACCATGGCTTAATAACACCAACTTGCAGGTCCAGGCTTAGGTCCTGCACATAACCACAGCCACCCCCACTGCCAGGCTCAACTTCTTCCACAACGTGAATTCTGGCATCTTTCCATGTTTCTATAATTTTTTTCCCGGTTAATGTTGTCACCCTGGTGCATTGCTTCCTGAGATTAGTCCGGGAGAATGCTCTAATTTCCTGGTTAAGGGAGTGCATTACATGAACTTCAGTCGCTGGTAACAAATAAAAAGCAAATCTAAGATGTACAAGGAGGGGCTGATCTCTTCTTCCTTTATCACACAGGTAACAAGCACATTAGTTTCTCCCTCCCCTTCAGATTCTAGTAGCAGCAACTGGGCCAGCTGACAGCACCACAAAGCCTTATTTTTCTAGTGCTAAGATGCAACACAGCTTTCCATTGGTCAATCAAAAGCAGTGTCTGATTGGATCCTGTTTCTGCTTCCTGTAAGAGAGCTCGGAATCTTCACGTTTCATCTCTCCTTGCAGCCTCAAAAGGCTATTTATTTAATTCATTGCTTCTCTGCACACTTTATCCAAGCTTACTAATATTAGCAAGAAGGGTGTGAAATATTAGATCTAGTCCAAAACAAAATATTGTAACACGCCCACTGACCTTTTTTTTTCTTTTAAAGCTCAAGTGATTTTCCATTTATGCTAGATTGTTTATCAGTGGCCATGAAGGATATAAGGAGGGTTCCTATTTATACCTGATCCCAGGCAGGAATGTAAAAATGGATGGCATGCTCGACTTGAAGTCAGGAAGAAGGGTTCAAATGCCACCTCTTTCACTAACTCTGTCATCATATCCAAGTTGCAGTCTGAGTCTCATTTATAAAACAGAGATAACATCTGTGACACCTACCTCACAAGGTTTTGTGAGGATCAAGTGATACAAGAATTTTGCAAATTTGAAAAGCTTATAAAAATATTAATCATTACTAAATCACAAACACGGCCCATGTTTCACTGTTTCTAATTTAAAATAATACAAAAACTACTTCAAAAACCTTAAAGTGCTATATAATTGTTAAATGTGGTTGTTATCATTATTTTTCTGAAATGAATTGACAAAAGCTCCCTTTTCTCTTCCCAATGAGGTTATCCTTCATTTTCTCCTCTTTTATTCCAGTCTCCAAAGAAACAAGTAATTCTTTTCACCTTCTTTTTTTGGGGGTGGGGGAAGGGCAGTTGGGGTTAAGTGATTTGCCCAAGGTTACATGGCTAGTTTGTGTGTGTGTGTGTGTGTGTGTGTGTGTGTGTGTGTGTGTGTGTGAAGAGTCTGAGGCTAAATTTGAGCTCAGGTCCTCCTGACTCCAGGGCTGGTGCTCTATTCACTGTGCCACCTAGCCACCCCTCTTTTCACCTTCTACATCCAAACTGAAAATACTCTACAAAAGAAAATACTAGAGAAGTTAGTTAGGAGGCTATTTTCATAATTATCAGATAAGATAATGAATGCCTGCACTTGGATAGAAATAATGGGCAAAGAGAGAAAGGGTTAGATAAAGGACACTTCAAATTAAGAAATGACAGGACCTAGTGAAAGACAGGATATACAGAAAAAAAGAAAAGAATCAAATATAGTTTATAGGTTTCTAGCCCCAGAAACTGAGTGAATGGTGGTACCACTGACAGGAATGTAACTGGTTATCTGGTTTAGAGATAAGAGATTAGTTCAGTTCTGCACATGATCATTTTTAATATAGGATGTCCAAGTGTAAATGTTCTATAATCAGTTGGAAATACTGTACTGAAGCTATACCATATAGGTGAAGTGAGAGGTTACATTTGGAAATCATATACACACACACACATGAATGTTTGATTTCATTCATCAAATGAATTCATCAATTCATCAAAGCAATGGGTTTGGAAAGAAAAAAGTAGTGTACCCAGAAAAAAAAGACCCCAAAAGAAAAAAGACCAAAGATCAAAATATTTCTAGAAATCTTAAGTTGACATATTATAAACTTGAAAACAGTACATTTCAGGGTATGCTAAAAAACAGGATATACCCATATTTTCTGAATTTATGAATAATTATATTGGGAAGAATATAATGGCATATAAAATAACGTCCACTAAAGTCTACTCTAATGCCTCACTGGAGCATGGGGGTAACCCTGAATTCTAAAAGGCTATGAGAGTGGAACAAAAACCTGGTTGGTCCTATCAAATTGGAAAGGCATTTAGTCAGAATCTGACGATGGGTTGGTTGTATGTCTGTCATAGAGGGACCTACCTAGCTAACTCCAAAAACATTTAACACAAGATCGACTGCTAAGACTCAGAAGAATTACAAGACTTTCATTGATGGAAGGAGTACAGTACTCAAATTTGTGAAATCACAGGTCTTTAAAAGGATTGAAACATGATAGAATACTGTTCGTGTAGCCCCTGAATGGCCTCTTATAGATGATCAGAATCCTATTATACTGAAAATGAAAAAAAAGGCATGAAATTTATGAAGGTTTATTATACTGCAGAAGTACGTAATGGAGAGAAGCAAGTGAACGGAACCGATCAATTGAGTATCTTTATGGTTTAATGTGGTGGCGAGAATATGTCACTAGAAGGCAATGTGATATTCTGTGAATAGTTTTATGCACATAGTTCAGGATGTGAGGAAACCTGGGATCCAGTTCTGGCTGTGGTAGTGACTAGTGACTAGTAACTAGCGACCTGGAATAAATTGCTTATTCTCTCTAGGTCTCAGTTTCTTTACCTGTAAAATAAGGAAATTGGACTAAATGATAGATAAGACTATTTGTGGTAGGGAGTAAACTCCTTGAAGGAAAGGCTATTTTGTTTTTGTATACTGAGTGCTATGCATTGTGTCCTGTATTTAGAAGGTAGCTAATAAATGCTCATTAAATCTAATTAAAGTTAATTCTAACATACCATGATACATCAGTTTGGAAATAACATATACTTTTAAAATATAAAATGATTTTCCTTACTAATAACAGGCTCATGTAGAAAGCTTTGTTTTTCCAGCTATGTCTTGATGTCTGTTTATTGATCTAGAATGTTAAAAAAAATAGCTGTACTGGTAAAAATCAACAAGCATGCACATTGGTTTGTTTAGCTGATTTATATTTATATTGCTTCAATTCAATACTGCAGAGGATGGACGGTCTCATCAGAATTGTGGGTACTACTGCCAACAGCATATCCACGTTTCTCATCCTGTGATGCTGTTTCACACATCCTGTTATAAATCCTCCACAGTGAGTCCACCCATTCTATAAGCATTCTTCCAGGTCTTTTAACATTAAATGTTTACCAGTGAAACACTCAGGCTGTGCATTTGTTATCTTTTGCTCTCAGTGTGAATGGCCCACCTCTGTTTCCCAGAAAGCATCTCCCAAATCGCTAATATCTTTTATGTCACTTCTAGTACTGAAGTTACCATTAGAAATATGCTATAATGTATTTTCTCCTGCCATCTCGCCATTGCTTTTTCAGTTGCCAGTAATTTTGATTCTTTGGAGACTGTAATATTTCTTATTTATAGCCACATAATATCATTAGAATAATACATTATCAGAAATAATGTGTAAATTTCTCCCTAAAATTTATATTTATTATTCTCAGAAATACAATGATCCAAAACAATTTAAAGGACTCACAATGAAAAATGTCTTCCACCTCCAGAGAAAGAACTGCTGGTGTCTGACGGCAGATCAAAGCACACTATTTTACACTTTCTTTATCTTTTTCATGGGTTTTTTTGGGTCTGCTTTTTCTTTCACATGAGAAATATGGAACTATGCTTTTCATGATTGCATGTGTAAAACTTAGATCAAATTGCTTACTGTCTCAGGGAGGGGGAAGGGAAAGAGAATTTGGAACTCAAAAAATAATGAATATTTAAAATTTGTTTTTATATGCAATTGTAAAAGGTACAATTATTTTAAAAATTAATAAAATAAAATTCTAAGTCTTCAGACTCCAAAAAATGTATATTTATACTGTAAACAAACACATACCCATACATCCACACAAATTCAGGTATATAATTGTCTATATGTTTAAATGCAGAAACACTATGGAAAAACTTTTGTTTTGTCTTGTTTTGCCATAGAGCATAAATAAAAGTAGATGTTGACAAGTAGCATATGTGTTACTAAATACTACTCAGTTATCTGCAATCTATTGCATTGATTGCATTCAGGAGCATGGTCATTTTCACTATAGTACTGAATTTGAAACATCATATTGAACCAGATGTGGTTACTTGTGTTACTCACAAGCTATCAAGATGAAGAGGAGTGGGGAGCATTTCTGACTGTCTTGTGTTGGAAATTCCTAAATTTAGTGTTTATCAAAAGGAAAGTGAGAACTTCCAGAGGTCTGTGTGGTTTCCTGAAAGTGACAATGTTTTGGAAACTTCTGAGTTTTAAAGTGGTGCTTTTAATGCAATTTTTTTTTTAGCAAGCAAGTAAATTTGTCCAACATTGACAGTAATATGAATAAATACTTAAGAATTTGTCGTTGTTTTTATTCTTGGATTTTCTGTTTTCTTGTTTTTACATTTCTTCCATATAAAATTTATGCTACTTCCTGAGACAAAGTATGGCATAACAGATAGAGCAACAGCCTTGTACTCAGGATGACTTGGGACCAAGACCTGCCTCTGATTCATACTTGTTGTGTGACCCTGGGCAAGTCTCTTGACTTCTCAGTGCCCCCAGGCATATCTCTAAGATTATAAATTGAAGAACAGTTGACTATTTTATCTGCATTGGTAGAAGGTATTCCCTCACCAACCAATAAAATCAAAGTAATTTTGGAGAAAAAAGTAATATTTACTAGCACTTTTCATTTGATGATTTGTGTCAATATATCTTCAACTTGATCCAGAAAAAAATTTTGACATTTAAAAATAATTTAAGTTAATGCATTATGAAAACCTGAATTATCTAGTAATTGTATGATAGAGTACACCACCAGGGGTCAGCACTACATGGAAATATCATTATTATTATTATTATTTTATAAAAAGCAAGGAATAACATAACCTATATATATATATACACATATATGTATGTGTATGCAAATGTGTATGTATAGACACATATATGGTTAGTTCTTACTAACATGCTACATGACTCACAAGCTGTAAATTCATATGGTATGTGCTCATTCCCATAGTAACCATTTCTAAGATAAATGCATTTCTGAGCAATTATCCCAAAATAGTAAATTACCCTTTTTTGTAGATTCCTATTTTACTGAAAAAGAGCAACTAAAAATCTTGACCTGCTCTCTCATCAGCAAAATCAAAGTAATAAACAAAACCAAGTCTGCATAGAAAATGTGCTTATATATTTAGATAGTCAATTCTAGGTAATATGGAGGTTGATTATTCATTTTGTAGATCATTCATGTTCCTGCCTTATCTGGTTCTTCATACTATGTTCATTTAAATACCCTAGTCCTCTGTCTCTTGATCTATAAAATGAGGACATCAGACCAGATGATCTTTAAGGTTTCTTCCAGATCTAAAATGCTAGGATTATACTATAGTTCTATGATTTCAGTGCTCACCAACATAAAAGGAAAAATAAAAATTAATAAAACTTCAGCCATGCAATGGTCCTACTTCTGAAGCTAGATAAGGAAGATTTTCAAAACTATTGAGCATAGATATGATTGTGATGGAATACTATTGTACTATGAGAAATGGTGTGCAAGATGGCTTCAGAAAAACCTGGGAAGATTTATGTGAACTTATGCAAAATTAAATGAGTAGAACCAAGAGAATATTGTACACAGTAACAACAATACTGTCATAATTATCAATTGCAAAAGACTTAGCTACTCTAATCAAGAAATTCCAAAGGACACATGGTAAAAATTACCACCCATTTTGAGAGAAGAAACTAGTGAACTCTGAATGTAGACTGAAGCATGTTTTTCTTAAAACTCTTTTTATGTTTATTGTTTTGTTTTGTTTGTGTTTTCTTTTGCAACATGGCTAATATGGAAATATGTTTTTCATACCTCAAATATGTAATCAAAATCAAATTACTTCATTTGTCAAGGAAGGGGGAGGGACAAGAGAAAGGAAGAGAATTTGGAACTCAAAATTCTTAAAAATGATTATTTTAAAATGTACACGTAACTTGGAAATATGTAATGAAATAAGAATGCATTTTTTAAAAAAAACTATTGATCATACTGAGTGGATGAACTATACAATGGGATATAAGTAAAGAGAGCACAGGAATCCAAGGAGACCTAGATTCAAATCCTGCCTCAAATACTTGGCTAGGTGACCCTGACCAAATAACTTAACCTCTATGAGTTTCAGATTGCTTATCTGTAAAATGGGGCTAATAATTTCACCTCTCTCAGGATTTTGACTTGAAGGCTCCGATCAAGTCAAAATCCTGAGAGAGGTGAAATTATTAGCCCCATTTTACAGATAAGCAAACAGAAACTCAAGTTAAGAAATGTATATTTATACATATATATATATATATATATATATAACATTCTTTGTAAACCTTAAAACACAAATATTAAGTAGTGTTATCTAGAGATTTCAATTTTCTATAAACTAACTATTTAAAGCTGGTTGTGGGGTGGTTTTCTTTGTGCTTTTTGGAGGGGAGAGGGCAGGGCAATTGCAGTTAAGAAACTTGCCCAAGGTAACATCACTAGTAAGTGTTAAGTATCTGAGGCTGGATTTGAACTGAGGTCCTCCTGACTCCAGGGCCAGTGTTCTATTCACTACACCACCTAGCCTCCCCATAAGATGTTTTTATATCTTTTTTGTGGGTTTGTTTTTTGGGGTTTTTCTTGAGATAGCATTATCTTGCATAACAAACTGGTATTCTTGTAGTGGAGAACCCCATGAATGTTCAGGGTTACTACTCCTTAGTTTGATTGTCTAATACTTTTCAGGGTTACAGACAAGGGGTAGCTGACATTTAAGTCTGGAGAAATATACCCATCAGACCCCTCTAGCTTGCTCAGAGCTACACCTCAATTTCTTCCTTCTAGCAAAACAAAATTATTTTTCTTCAAAATAAGCAGTGTCAGATGAGAACCACAAACACCACCAGAAAGATTAGCCAACACTATGGCTGAACCTCTCTTTTATTTTTTTGGCTTCTGAAAAGTGGTGAGGTAATGCCCTGAAAATCTGGGTAGCCTTATTGTGACCCCATGTAGCCATCCAAAATTTAAGGATGGTGGCATTGCCTAAACCTCTGTGCAGCACTGACTCTGCACAAAATTATGAAGTATGCAAAGTTTGGTTTTTTGGGATACCCTTCCTCTCTTGACACCCACACCCACCTGCCCCCCCCCCACACCATACTTTTCCCTCGGCAGATAGCTGCTGGTATTTTATTAACTCTTGAAGTCCTCCTTCCAATTTTTGGAATGCTATGTCTGCTAATATCTTCCATTTTACATCTGAAAATTCTGCTTTATGATATATAGGCATTATTTTGTGATAGATCAAGTCATATAGCAAAGGTAAAACACATCCATTGAACTACAGTAACACATACAAAGTGTGTAGTTTTCAAATCTTGCCTAATTCTGGTTCTGCTAAATACTCCCATTGTCTCACTCTCTCCAGACTTAGACACCTACTCTGTTTCACCCTGGTCTTGTTATCCTTGTCTGGAGATTCCCATACAATTCCTTTCTTACCATCTCCTGCCCCCTGGTTCAACATGAAAGTGTTGTCACTGCTATCCATTTTCTCCTCCCAAACTCAAATTGTTATATACCATTTTCCATATTTCATTCCTTTAAGAAAAGGGTGTGTGTATGTGTGTGGGTGGGCAGGTGTGCTCGTGTGCGCACATGCATGTGTGCATGCCTTGTAAGGAATCAACTGATAGAGTACTGGACCTGGAATTAGGAAGACCTGAGTTCAAATCTGACCTCAGCTCCTTACTAGCAGTGTGACTCTTGGCAAATCGCATAACTTCTATTTGTCTTGGTTTTCTCAGCTGTAAAGTGGGGATAATTATACCTACTCTGCAGGATTGTTGTAAGGATCAAGTGAGATGGTGTTTGTATGGCACTTAGGACAGCACTGGACAGCAGTAGGCACTATATAAATGCTGGCTATTATCATTTTCACTGCACCGATTTGTCTCCTGAAGATTCATGCAATAGATCTCCAAGCCACTTGCTGATACCACAAGCCCATCCATGTTACTGTATGGGATTACCTCTGTGTGTGTAGGGGAGGAAAGTGTATGAGAGAAGAAAAGCTGGCAGCCTCAGCCTAGGAAAGTGGAGGAAGATGTTCCTCGAGGTGGGGAAGACTTTTGTAACCCCTTCCCCTAACCATCCGATGAATATTTACTTGTTAGCCAAATGAGTTTGCAATTCTTAGAATTTCAGGTGATGTGAGAGGTTGTTTTGGTCAGTGGACCTATCTCTCCAGTCTTGGTAGAGTTCACGACCTGAGTGGAAAAAGCCTGGTTCAAATCCTGCCTCTGGCACTAACTGTATGACCGTATGGATATGATACCTACCTCATCATGAGGCTCAAATCAGATAATGTATGTAAAGAACTATAAAAATAAAAGCCATTGATATAAGTTAAGGAAAATGAGAACCAGAGAAG
>JAQQSW010001505.1:0-17816 GCA_028646575.1 Pseudocheirus occidentalis
AAGGGGTGGAAAGTTTATGTGGTTTTCTAAGGACTGATTTAGGAGACTAGAGTTAATGGTTGCCCCATGAGTGGAAGATCAGTATATTTTTAATTGATTGATTGAATCTTTAAGTGTTAAGCTCGTTTCCCTCTTAAGGAAACCAGGTGATTCTTTTGTAACTTTATTGATTGAATCTTTAAGTGTTAAGCTGGTTTCCCTCTTAGGGGAACCAGGTGATTCTTCTTCTGTTCCTTGTTGTAATATTGTGAATTGTTGATACTATGAATATTGTACTGAATCTTGATTTGTAATGGAATAAATAGAGTGTTCACTACTCCTGTGTAATCTGAATCTTAAAAGCTGTTCACAGTAGCATTCTTTTGGGAATCTATTGTTTCTTGGCTTTACACCCTGAGATAGTACAGTGGTAAAAGTACTGGTTTCAGTGTCAGAGTACCTGAATTTAATAGTGATTTTTTCTGTTTTAGACAGAAACTCTGGGGGTCTTCCCCTCCCAGATTGATTCTTTTGTGAAGGCAAACTAGACCATCTTTTGCCTCCATTCTTACCTTGACTTTGATTACTAAATGTGCGTTGTCTCAGACAAACTGAGATCTAGGAAATACCTTAGCTTATAAAAGTCAAATTTTCCCAGTGTATCCAGGGCCATCAGTGCCACTCATCCTGACTTAAGTCTTACTACTGGAATCTGATGACTTGGAGGAATGAGTGAGGCTGATGACTTTGCCCAACTCTGCCTTTCTTAAATGCAGTTCACTTGAAAGTCAAGCCATCACCCTCCTGATGTCATTGGTCCTCTTTGAGAATGAATGATGAACAACACCTTAGTATAAATCCCATTTATTGGAGCCAAGATGGCAGAATTAGAAGTAAGTTGATCTTATACTCCCTTCTTGAACTCTGAAAGCCCAGAAAATATTGCCTCAGGAAAAAGCTTGGAACAGCTAAGCCAGAAAAAAGATAGGGTGCAACAGTCTTGTACCCAGGAAATTTGAGAAATTAGCAGGAAAAGGCCCCTTTCACTCTGGGAGAAGGGGAGCATTACAGGATAGGAGGCATCTCAGTAAGCCAGTGGCAAGGCTCACCTTATCAAACCAAGGGGATATTCTGAGCTTCAGGGTAAGGGTATATGTAATCATCAAAACCAGGAACCCCGAGTGCCTCAATACAAGCAGAGGAACTGTTAGACACCAGCTTAGAAAACTGCTTTGTGCCCCAGCGTACTCCAGCAGCCAAATCTCCTGGTACTTCAACACCACTCCAAGAAGCACCACTCAAGGAGGCACAGTTCCAGGCTGGCAGACATCCTCCAGTAGCCAAACATTTGAATGCAAGGCTCTAGTGAACAGGCATCCCCGAGGAGCCAGACTCCCCATCCCCAACCCCAGAACTCCAGTGTTGCTGACCCCATATCAGCACCAGATAAGCTGCCAGACCTTTGCAACCTACAGCTGCCAGCACCTGAGGCCCCAGCACACAAAAACAGTGACCAGATCCAGGTTTTCTAGCACAAAAAGCTTGGGTCAGTGGAGGCTGCACTACAGCAGGAGAACTCAACTCTAATAGCCGGGAACTCATCAAACACCGTGAGTGAAAAGCAGAAACAATTACAGGACAATCAAAGAATAAATTTAGAAGAGGACACCATTGTCATTATACCCACATCTGAAACTCAAAGGGGTATATGAATTGGTCTCAAGACTAAAAAGCCTTCTTGTCAGAGCTCAAGAAGAATTTTAAAAGTTAAATAAGATAGATGGAAGAAAAATTGCCGGGGAAATGAGAGGTTTGCAAGAGAGAGTGAATAGCTTGGAAAAGGAAGGACCAAGATTATAGAAAACAAATCCTTAAAAAGTAAAATTAGCCAAATGGAAAAGAAGGCACAAAAACTCACTAAAGAGAACTCTTTAAAAAGTAAAATGGACCAAATGAAAAAAGACATACAAAATCTAATAAAAGAAAACAACTTGTTAAAAATTAGAATTCAACAAATGAAAACTAATGACTCGATGAGAAATCAAGAATCAGTCAAATAGAAACAAAAGAATAAAAAAAATAGAAGAAAATATAAAATACCTCACTGGTAAAATAAATAACCTGGAAAATAGATCCAGGAGACAATTTAAAAATCATTGGTCTGCCTGAAACCCACGATGAAAAAATCAAAAGAGCCTGGATAGCATCTTTCAGGAAATTTTCAAGGAAAATTATCCCGAGGTCCCAGAATCAGAAGGTAAAATAGTCATCAAAAGAATCAAATCTACTCATCATCTCCTGAAAGAGAGCCCAAATTGAAATATCACAGCCATCATGAAATATTGTGGCCTAATTCCAAAATGACCAGATCAAAGAGAAAATACTGCAAGCATCCAGAAAGAAACAATTTAAATATCACCAATCCATAGTCAGAATTATGAAAGATCTTGCAGCTTTTATATTAAAACAATGGAAGGCATGGAATATTATATTATGTAAGGGAAAGGAACTTGGATTACAACCAGAGATCAACTAACCAGCACACTTGAGCTCACTCTTTCAAGGAAAGTGATGGATAGTCAATAAAATAAGGGACTTTTGAACCTTCCTGATGAAAAGTCCAGAATTCAATAGAAAATTTGATCTTCATATATAAGACTCAAGAGAGGTATAAAGTGATAAACAGGAAAGAAAAATAATACTGTGTTATTAATAAGGGCAAAATGTTTGCATACCTACAAGAGAAGGTGATACTTGTAACTCTTGATATCTGTATTGTTAGAATATTATTTAAAAGGGCATAGAGGGCATAGGTATAAGTTGACATGGATGTGATGATAAAAATTCTTATTAAGTGGTAAAAAGGGATTATACTGGGAGAAGAGGAAAGGAAGAGACAGACAGGGATAAATTAGGTCACATGAAAAGGCCAAGATGGCACCAAAGGCTAAGAAGGAAGCCATCCCCCAACCCCGCAAGACAGAAGCCAAGTCCAAGGCTTTGAAGGCCAAGAAAGAAGTGCTGTATGGTGTCCATAGCCATAAAAAGAAGAAGATCCAAACATCCCCCATCTTCTGGTGACCCAAAACACTAAAACTGAACACAGCCCAAATACCCTTGGAAAAGCGCCCCTTGGAGAAACAAGCTTGATCACTATGCCATCATTAAATTTCCTTTGACCACTGAGTCTGCTATGAAGAAAACAAGTGCCAGATCAAGCAGGCCATAAGGAAGATGTATGGCATCCATGTGCCCAAAGTTCAACACACTGATCTGGCTTGATGGAGAGAAGAAGGCCTCTGTCCTTTTTGCTCCAGACTATGATACTTTGATGTTGCCAAACAAACAAAATTGGAATCATCTCATTTGTTGTGTCTTGCTGTGTCCCATTCCACCTACAATAAAAACTTTTTTGGAGGGGAAAAATATAATCCTACAATATGTTATTTAAAATAAACATATTGTAGCAGAGGGATACATACAGACTAAAGGTAAACATCTTGAACACAGTATATTATGCTAAAATTGAAGTTTAAAAAGGGGGTGGAGGGGATAGCAATCCTGACATTAAATTGAAAAGGTTTTGCACTCACAAAACCAATTCAACCAAGATTAGAAGGGAAACAAAAAAGCTGGGAAATAAGTTTCACAACCAGTGTCTCTGATAAAGGCCTTACTCCTAAAATATATATAGAACTGAGTCTAATTAATAAGAATACAAGTCTTTCCCCAATTGGTAAATGGTCAAAGGATATGCATAGGCTGTTTTCAGAGGAAGAAATTAAAATGATCTATAGTCATATGAAAAATGCTCTAAATAATAAATAAAAATTAAAATGCTCTAAATTACTATTGATTAGAGAACTGCAATACAAAATGACTCTGAGATACCACATCATACCTATTAGATTGACTAACATGGCAAAATAAGGAAATGATAAATGCTGGAGAAGATGCAGGAAAGTTGGAACACTAATTCATTATTGGTGGAGCTGTGAGCTGATCTAACAATTCTAGAGAGCAATTTGGAACTATGCCCAAAGGTTTATAAAAATGTGCATACCCTTTGACCCAGAAATATCAATTCTAGGGCTATATCCAAAAGAAATGATAAAAGTGGAAAAAGGACCCACATACACAAAAATATTTATAGCAGCTCTTTTTGTTGTGGCAAAGAACTTGAAAGTGAGTGGATGCCCACAACTTGAGGAATGGCTAAAACAAGTTGTAGTATATGAATGTAATGGAATACTATTGTGCTGTAAGAAATGATGAACAGGCAGAATTCGGAGAAACCTGGACAGAATTATATGAACTGATACTAAGGAACGGGACCAGAGCCAGGAGAACATTGTACACAATAATAACCATAGTGTATGAGGACTGATTTTGATTGACTTAGCACTTCTCAGCAATGCAAGGACCTAAGGCAATTCCAAAGGATATATGATGGAAAATACCAACCACATCCAGGAAAAGAACTATGGAGTCAGAATGCAGATAGAAGGATACTATTTGTTCTCCTTTTCTTTGTTGTCTTGTTTTGTTTCTTCTTTCTCATGGTTTCACCCATTATATGTAATTCTTCTTTACATCATGACTAATGTGAAAATATCTTTAATATGCATGTATCAACAGAGCCTTTATCAGATTCCACACTGTCTCTGGGAGGGAGGAGAAAATTCAAAATTCAACTCTTATGGAAGTGAATGTTGAAAACTAAAATTAACTAAAATAATTATATAGCTATAGATAAAGATATAGATATAGATATAGATAGATACACACACATACATACATATATTTTAATCCCATTTATTTCTTCCTCCTTTTGTAACCCCAGGACAGAGCATTCATCTTTTTGGATCTGAAATCCTTTCTCTATGAAAATGGATGATTGAATAAAATGATCACTAAAGTCCCTTATAGCTTCAAAACTGAGAAGATGCTAAGTTTTCTCTTAGAAAAGAAAGTGATATAGTAGGTTATGAGGCAAAGCCATAAGAGTTGAGATTTAAAGCTGGAAGGATAGGTCATATAGCCTGACTTAACTTTATAGGTGAAGAATTTAAGACAGAGCACTAGTATGAGTAATCATTTTCTAGACCTAGGTTAACTTATTGTGTACTGACTTACAGTTAATTTTTTATTAGGAAAGATGGATGGCTATCACAATTTGTTATCTGACCACCAATCACTCAGCTTGTAGTTAGAATGTGGTTGTGGTCTCTTGCTGATTTTGACTGACACTTTGTATTTAAGCCAACAGTACTTGGACCATCTTTGGCATAAGCATGATAGATTACTTGTCATTTCTGTAATCTGTCCACACCTCTTTCTTTGTACTGCTGAAACCAGTGAAATAATATTTATTTAGCAGTCCTCTCATGCAAACCCTATCTGCTATATGACCCGATATCTTGTGTCATGTTAATAAATCTAACAGTTTCCTTGCCAGACACCCTTACACCTGGATATGTATGTTTCCCTCTCACCTCTCTTCTATGCAATTTCTAACTTTTCTAATCCCTTTATTTTTTATCGACTTTCACACAGAAAACGTTTTTTTTTCTTCTTTCTATAAGCTTCCAATCCCATGCCCATCTCTGACCAGATTATTTCACTGTACTTTAGTAAGATCTTTCATGTTGGTCTTCATCTTTCTTCTCATTACTTCAAAATCTTAAATCCTTACTCATGCTCTCCTTCAGTTTCAGAAAATGGTGTGGCCTTTCTCCTGGTAGTTTCCTTGATCCTGAATTGATTATTTTTAAAATTAGGATAGGCACGCTTGCTTCTTTTGGTGTGGTGGTAGTTGAGTTGTTTCAGTCATGTATGACTCTTTATGGTTTTCTTGGCAAAGATACTGGAATGCTTTCTCCCAGTTCCCAGAGCTGAATAGAGTTTTCTCACAAGACTGAAATTTGAAAAAACAAACAAACAAACAAAAAGAAATCAAAATAGATCCATAATTGAATAGAAAGAAAACTGACTTAGATGCAAAAATGAGGCATAAGATGGAATCAGGGAAGTTCACTCAGTTCCCACTATCACTTGATGTTCTGATCCCTTCATGTTCCTTCTATCTTTATACTATTTCTTGGACATGCGTATTATGTCTTCTAATCCTGTAAGCACCATCACACATAAACAATTGCAATAGGCTTCTATTTGGTCCTACCCTATGTCTCTCTCCACTCTAATCAACTATCAAATTAATCTTTCTAAAGTGCAGATTGAGCCTTCCCCAATCTCATTCAACAAACTCTAGTGGCTCTTTATGACCTCTAGAATCAAATATAAAATCCTTTTCTATATTTAAAACCCTTCATAATCTAGTCCCTTTCTACCTTTCCAGTTTTCTTACTACTGTCCTCCATGGACCATGGGCTCCATTGACATTGACCTCCTTGCTCTTAGTTACATAAGCTATTTTATGTCCCAAATCTTCGTCTTTTCATCATCTGTCCTCCATAACTAGAACTTTGTCCTTTCTCATCTCCAAATCAGAAGTTACGACTTTCTTTATATCTTAGATAAAGTCAGACAAGAAACTTTTCCCAGTCCTCCTTAATCTTTCACTTTCCCTCTAAGATGACTCTGAATTTATCCTGTTTGTATCAAGTTTATACATTTCTGTCTCCCTCATTAGACTTTGAGCTCCTAAAGAACAAGGTCTCTTTTTTGCTTTTCTTCATATCCACAGCATTTAGCACATTGTTTGGCAAATAGTAGTTGTTTAATAAATGTTAATTAACTTGCACACAGCTTTCTCCATCCAATAATCAGCCATTTCATGTCATAAAAATTTATAAAGAAATAGGAAGCAAATCAAAATCAATTCATAGACTAATCTTGTTTGATCATATATATAGTGTCCCTCAAAAAGAGACCCCCACCTATAGGCAAAGATGCAGAGGAGGTTCATTTTTTAATCTCTTCCCTAAATCCAAATTATTCATTAAAATTACACAACATTGAACTTAGTTTTATTTATATATTTTATTACTATTGACTTATTGAAGTCATTTCCCACATTATTTTCCCTGGTTCTGCTCATTTCACTCTGTATTGATTCATGTCATCCCATACCTCTTTGAATTCATATTCATCACTTCTTATGGCATGATAATATTTCATTACATTCACTTCAACATTTAATTCTTTAAATTTATTTGCTTCTTTTCCTCATCATTAAAAGAAATGTATTACCCTGTACTTCTACTATCCTTTGCTACCAAACTCCAACAAAAAAGTTATCTATCCTCACATCTACTTTTCATTACTTTTTAACTTCTCAACTCTTCACAATCTGGCTTACAACCCTTCTCGTTCTTTTGTTGAGTCGTGTTTGACTCTTAGTGACCCTGAGGATCATAGTACACTGGTAATGTGCATGGAGTTTCCTTGGTAAAGATCCAGGAATTGTTGGTCATTTCCTTCTCCAGGAGATTAAGGCAAACAGAGGTTAAGTGACTTGACAAATATCACACAACTAGTAAGTTTCTGAGGCTGAATTTGAACTTTCTGACTCCAGGCCCAGCATTTTATTCATGGAGCCATCAAGTTGCTACCAGTCTACTCAAACTATTGTCTCAAAAGCTATTGTTGATTTCCTTACTGCTAACTCCAAGAATCTCTCTCTCTCTCTCTCTCTCTCTCTCTCTCTCTCTCTCTCTCTCTCTCTCTCTCTCTCTCTCTCTTTCTCTCTCTCTCTGTCTCTCTGTAATTGTGGCCAGGGGTTTAAGAAGCTTTATCCAGGTAGCATCAAAATGGAACAGAATTCTTGGGTTTCTGTGTGTTTATCTTTCCATAAACTCATGTGGAAATTCTAGTATTTTCCACATATACGAATAGGTTTTATTTACATCTAAGTCACAGGTAGAAAGGAGGATGGGAACCCACTGGCCCCCTTTTTTTCTGTTTACATAACAGCTGACATGTGCAATGCTTAAGAAATTGGCTAGTTTCTTAACTAGCTAGAAAGTTTCTTAACTAGCTAGAAACTAGCTAGTTTCTTAAGGTCCTTTATCATCTCTTTTTGAATGTGAGGTAGTGGTAGGGTTGGCAAATCCCACAGATCTCAAAAGAAGACAAATCTCTCCTTAAGATAACAAGGTCATAATAACAGAACCTTAGAATCCATTGTAACTGAAATCCTTTACAGGTCTCAGCATCTCTCTCTCTCTCTCTCTCTCTCTCTCTCTCTTTCTCACTCACATACACACACACACACACCATTCATCATGCAATGGTGTTGTCTTGTGAACTTCAGGATCAAGCACAAAATGCGTTTTTGTCATTCAAAGCCTTGCATAACTTAGCCCCCTTCCCACCTTTCTAGTCTTTTTGCACCTCATTCCCTACTACATACTCTAATTCAGTGACACTAGCTTCCTTGTTGATCTAAAAACAAATCAGAAGATCTCTTGTCTCTATCCATTTTCTCTAGTTATGCCCATTCCTCTAAAGCTCTCACACTTCCTCCCCATTTGCTAGATTCCTTGTCTTCCTTTACATACCAATTAAAATCCATATTCTGCAAAAACCTTGTTTTCCCCATTTATCTTAATTCTAATACCTTCCTTTTCTTAAGTAGTATCTGTATTTGTTTATTTAGTGTCTCCATCATTAAATTGTGAGCTTCTTGAGGGAAAAGTATTTCTTTTACCTCTTTTTGTATTCCTAGCACTTAACACAATGCTTGATCAATACCAGGTGCTTAATACATTTTTTTTTTACATTTAACTTATTGGAAAAATTTGTCAATGTGGGAATGATGAAGGGAAGGGAAATTCTGGTGTACAATGCCTTGCTTTCCAAATATGGATAAAATCACAGCAAACATCTGTGTTTTGGGATTCGAAACAAAGAAAGAAAAAAAGAGAAGTTCACCTTAGCCATTGTCATTTCCCACCTAAATAGATCCAGCAAGGGACACATTCTTTTAGAATATGACTATGTTCTGGGCTCTGGTTCATAAATTTCATGGAAGAATGGACTCACCTGGAAATCAGTATGATTTTCACAACTCTGCCATGGTCTAATTGTGTCATGCTCATACTGGTGTCAGACTGCCAGTTTTCCACATCAGTGGAATAATACTTCACTAGGCACTGAACTTTTCAAAACACTGCTTCAAAAATGGTTCAGAAATGAAAGTAGCCACACACAAAAATGTCACACTGAATCGGTATCCTGTGATCTCCAATGGAAGTAGAGTTATGAATTCTACAAATGTGTAGGGCCACTGCTGCTTTCTCTCTCATGCACTATGGTTTCCATTATTTGGGATAAAGGTGGTCTTTCTGACGTATTGTCCTCAAATTGTTATATGCATCTGATGTTTTACATGGCATTATGCTTTTTTCCTGGGTTCTCTGTGCCAAACTCTTGACATGGGATTCATGGCTCAATGAAGCTGAAATATACAGTTATTACTTTCTGTGTAAATTTCTCTTGTGATTTGTATGATCTTGCTATTGCTTTTTGCTATTTTCAAATGGAAATATTAGTTGTCAAAATTTTAAAAATGCATAAATGATGGTCTGAAGATTTTGGGAATATGTGTGATGGGGGAGAGGGTCTAATAATAGCAAAACCTTTAAAGTCAAGATTGTATGGTCTTAACTTCATTGGGGCATGATAGGAAAGGGATGAATGGTTTGAGGATGAGGGGAGTAAAGGGGGATGGGAGGGAGCAAGAGAAAAGGGATGAGTAAAAGAGAAGAGAGGAGGAGAAAAAGGAGAAGGAGGGGAGGGGAGAAATGGGAAGGGAAGCAAAGAGGAAAGGGTGGAAAAGGAAGAACCTTAGATTTCCTATTTCCAGTAGTAAAAATACAGAACTGTCAGTTTGGCATTTAAATCTCCAAACAATATGGGTCCCACCCAAGTTTCTGGTGTTATGTCATAGTTCCTTTCATACACTCTCTCTGTTCTATATGGGTTGTTGCCATACTTGATGTTGCCCTGCTTACCTTTGTGCCTCTTCATACATAGAGTTCTTCCTGACTTTTCTGTAGATTCACAGTCACCCCTTCCACAGCCTCTAAGCTCCTTGAGTTCAGGGACTAACACATTTTTGTCTTTACAACACCAGTTCCTGACATGGTGTAAATATTTTCTTAATGTTTTTTAATTGAATTTCATCAAGGAATTCCAAACAATTTTTATACCGGCAGTTTCTTCTGTGGGAAGTCCCTGATATCTAAGGCATTTTGCATATTTTAAATTGTTTCCTGTGGGACATACTGTTGCATTACAGGTAGAGAATAGCCCGTGGATTCAAGAAGACCTGGATTCAAGTTCTGCCTCTGACATAAACTGGCTACATGACCCAGGACAAGCCACTGAACCACTTTTCTCCCTGACAATGTTCTGTCTCAAAATATAAATTGTGGAGTTATTGCTAATCTATATAGGTAGATATCCTTCAGTGGACACTACCTGCACTAATGAAACCATAGGTGAAGTTCAAAAATAAATAAAATGTGCTACAAACATGCACGTTTCATTTATAGTGACATCATCGGCATAGTCATATGGTTAGTGGTGAGAGAGACTCCTTTACAAAGAAAGGAATTAGAAGAAGCATCTGGGAATCATTGTTGTCATTATTTAAATCTAAAATTCAATGAGGATACAAGATATTGTGCTTTTAGTAAACACAGTAGGATCATACTGAATGATAAGTTGTCAGAGCTAGAATAGACTGCTAAGATTGTCTAGAATGGCTCCCCTTTCCCCAGTTTTAAAGATTTACAAAATGAAATTTGAAAAAAAAGATATTTTGAATGTCAAGGAACTTGCAGTAAGTTATAATGGCAGTTAATGGAAGAAGAAATTAAAAAAAAACTCACATTGTGACTCCCAGCCACTTGTTTGCTGGTAAATATTTAACAGTCTGGCTCTCAGAAGAAAAAGAAAAATAGTGTCCATGACGTGGTTTTTCATTTACTCTGCATTATTAACAATGATACAGTGATGCCTATTTGCTAAGCACTTTCACAGATATTATCTATTCTCATCTTCACAACAGCCCTGTTGTATTATTATTCCCATTTGTAGTTGAGAAAACTGAGGCAGACAGAGGTCAATTGATTAGCCCAGGGAAACAGAGATAATAAGTCACCTTTTTTTTAAGTCAAGACAGTGAAGGAAAACAATAAATCAGGCCCTACTTTGTAGCATTTGTCAATTCCTGAGGTATAAATTCTCACTCAAAATTAAAGAGTTGGCTTTCAGGAACTGGTTCAGGTTGTTTATAGCACATGCCTGGTCGCAGGGTTGTTATGTTTTGTTTTGCTTTTTCTTTACTCACACTGTCTATATACAGAGAGCAATATGATCTGCTCAGTACATAACACACATATAGATTTGTACCATACATTAATATTAGAGACCAATTAAACACTTAATTCTGGTTCTTCTTCTTAATCATCTTTTTTGCTCCACTAAAAACAAATAAAACTAGACTTTTGTTTTCTTCTTCCTTTGTCAACAAAGGGATCAAATGCTGGAAAATTTTAATTTCACCAAAAAACTGGCACATATTTATCCTTCATGCATTTCATTGAAGTCACCCATGTAGTTTCTGTACAGAGATTAGCCTGACCTGGAATGTCAATATGAGAATGGACCTTGGTCACACAGTAGTGAATCTACCTGAAACATGGACCCTCTCCCTGACATTTCAGTCTGGGGGGTCCTGCATGAATGTCTCCAGTGACAAGAAACAGCTGTCACCTTAGAAAACCCATTCCCTGAATGGACAACTCCAATCCCATTGAAATATATACTGTTAAAGTTGAAAATGACCACAGAGATCATCTAGTCTTCACTCCCCATTTTATCAGTAAGGAATTTTTATGCTCCTCTTCCTTTTATCAAACTGAGTCTTGCCTCCCTGTCCTTCAGAAGTTTATAATCATATAGCAAGGCTCTTGCACACCAAAGGAAAATGAGCATAGATAAAGATAAACAGATATCGGCACTATGTGGGGGATGAGTATGTAGGCTGAGAATTGAACATGAAGGATGGTGATTGCTTTATGTTATCACTTCAGTAGAGGTCGAGGCCAAATGATGTTGAAAGGGGGAGTTTATGGAGTTCAATATATAAAGTATAGGATGAGAAATATAAAGAACTGTTGAGTTCTATTCCTGGCTCACTAAAATCCTGAGCAGGCTGAGTTGTCAGAAACCCAAAAGAGATTATCAGTGAAGACAAAGGACATACTGCCCTGATAACTAACCTTTATAACTCAAAGGAAAAGAACCCGTGGCATTGTGGAGATGGGGTATGGGAATGGAAGCAAGGCACAGTAATTGAAAATGCTGATGGGAATAATATCATGATCTTACTCAGCATTTACTGCAGCCTGTATGCCTTTGAGTCAGCTCTGCTCACTTGGCTTCCAAAGGATAGTTTTAATCTTGTGAGCAAGACCCATGGGTAGAAATATATCTGTGGAGGGACAAAGTGGCTCTGGGCCCACCGTGGGCATCATAAAAATCACTGTGTGGTCAGTAGACATGGATAGATTTAGCAACAACCCCTGATCATGACAAAGACCGAAAGAACCCTTTCAGTCTCACATTTACTCAGATACACTAGCAGTTAGGCAGTGGTTCTCAACCTGTAGGTCGTGACCCCTTTGGGGGTTGAATGACTCACAGCTGTCATAGGGGTCGCCTAAGACCACTGGAAAACACATATTTCCAATGGTCTTAGGAACTGAGACACGGATCCTCTATGGGTCTCCAGGCAGCTCTGCTCAAATGCAGATATGCCCACGTAAAGGATGGCAGCATTGGGAAGGTTAAGAAACACTGAGTTAGGGGCTCTTCTTTTAATCTGCACGCATATGAAATTCAATCTCCACATCATTAAGAGAAAGGAGAACTACACAGTGACTCTTGCAGTCAACGAATGAATTATTGCCATACTTAAGCAATGATGTGTAATGAACAGACCTGTGCCTTCTTGCTCTCAGATTAAAAAGGCCTGTATTGTTTAGCCATAAATATAATGAAATAGGATCAACCAATTCACAAAGCGCTTAATAAGATCTTTCAATGTGCTAGGTCTTCAGCTGGTCTTGGAAATACAGAGGCAGAAATAAAATAGATCCTGCCCACAAAGATCTTACACTTTAATAGAGCAAACAAGATTTACACATTTGAGTAAATATAAAGTATATCCAAAGCAAAAACCAAAATGATTCTTTTTTTTTTAGATTGGCACAGCTGGTTGCTGAATAAATATGGTTGTGGGTTTGTAGTCTGGGAGACTTAGTTTCAATCCAGCCTCAGACACTTACTGTCTGGGTGACCCTCAGCAAGTCACTTGAGCTCTGTTTACCTCAGTTTCCTGAACTTTGAGAAGACAGTGATTCTGATATAAATTGCTATATGATTTGTTTTTTTAAGATTGTAATTCCTTGGTCTAAGCAGAGAAGTGAGTTCCACTTGCTGTTTTCTCTCCTAGTGAGATGGATGATAATCACACCTACTTCTTATGGCTGTTGAAAGGATCAAATGAGACAGTATCAGTGAAACTGCTTAATATGGCACCTAACACATAGTAGGTGCTTTCTAAATAAGCATTTATATTTGAGGGGATTGAGGCAGAAAGCTGTTAAGTGACTTCTTCAGAGTTATACAGCTAATAAGTGCCTAAGGTTATATTTGAATTTAGGTCTTCCTGACTTGGCAATTGATTAGCTATGTGGGCAGAGTAAAGCAGACCGAGGAATTGAAGATGGTGCCATGCATGTGGACATGAGTGAATGGAAGAATGGCAGTGGCCTCCACAAAGATATGTAAATGTGGAGAAGACATGGATTTGTGGGAAAATGTAATGAGTTTCATTTTAGAATCCTTAGTGAAAGATGCCCTTTAAAAAATGCTGGCTTCTAAAATATGTGTGGGCATGAAAAGTATGTAAATGTTTGAGGGAAAATGAACTTCTTTTTCTTTATTTTTCTCTGAATGAGAAACTGTTTGGCATAAAATGTACAGGTAAATTGTTTACTCCTCTGACTGGCAATTCTTTCTGAAAATTCAGTTGGCAGTTTGCTTCCTTCCAAATTTTGGTGACAATTTTTCCAAGATACATTGACCAATAGGTATAGACTGTATTCCATAGTTCCTGATATCAGCATCTTAGAAATCAGTCATTTTGTCTAACCTGTCCCATTAATACATAAATAACTGAGACCTAAAAAGGAGAAAACTGCCCCTGTTCATCCAGCTACTAAATAAATAATTACATGATTCAATCCCATGTAGTATAGTCTGTAAACCAAGGACACTTTCTTTCATTAGTCAAACATCTTTCTTGACAATAATTCTGAAGCATCATGGACTTATGGAAAACTCATTGGATTTGACATCAAAGAACTTGGATACAAATCTGATGCTGCCATTTGCTACAATGTCACCTTGGGCTAATAATCTAATCCATTTCCTTTTCTAAGAATAAGGAGTTGGCTAAATAGCCACCCCAAAGCCCCTTCAGGCTCTACATCTGTTACCCTATATGCATATAATCATTTACAATTTAAGGCACAGCTAGCCAACCTTAACTGGTTGATATCTCAGATATCAAACAAAATCTGAAACTAGTATGTACCAGATTGAACCTGTTAACCCACCTCTACTCCTCTACCCAGGACAACTGTCCGTTATATACCCTTCCTTAAAGATGATGGTAGTTCAACTACTTCCTGCCATTCCAGGAAGCAAATTGACTTTTATAACTTTCCAAGTATCTTTGTTTAATTTTATTTTATTTTATGATGAGTCAGGGGCACTTCAAAACTTAATATGAGACTCCCATATCTGCAGCCTAAAAGCCTCCAAACTACACAGAAGGGAAAAGTGAGAATGTATCCTGGTTGCCATAGAAGCAGTGAGTTCCCACATACACACTAAGAACAAAAATTTTACAAGGCATTTACAATGATCTCTTTCTGGTCAGCAATAACATATGGGGGATGGGAGAAACAGAAGACATGGACATTTCTAAAGCATAATGATCAGTTCATTATTGCCTGAATGTGCACAAAGGGAAATGAGAAGAGTCAGTGCAATTGGTTTGGGGAGGGGAGGAAGGTGAAACACTAGTACTGACATAAGAAATCTTTGGAGGTAGTGCAATTGTGTTGTTGTAAGTTTAATAAAAGCAAGTGGCAGGATCTCTAGGAGCCTCTAAAAGCCACATGTATGAAAGGGAAAAACCCTTCCCTTTCTCTTGTCTTTTCCCCCTTGTTCTCTTTCTTCAAACCCTGCACTGCTGGACTGGCATTAATGAGTATCAGTTGGGATCAGAGGATAAAGTCTCTGTATTCTGTAGACCCATCAGTTGTCATGACAATTCAAGCCTTTCTCTATGGCAGATGTTGTTACCTAAACCTGAAAATTGTGACATCAAGTTATTACTTTGTTGGGAATGGGGAGGTTGGGGAACTGACTTGATTTCCCCAGATAGACACGATAACACATTCATCCTTTTGAGGTTACTTTCATATTAATGACTGTTGGATGCTGCAGTTCTAGTTGTTCCCAATCCTCCTCAGCACCACCAAGGCTTGAAGTCAAAAGTTAGAGAAACAGCATAATGTAGCTTTAAAAGACTCAAAGAAGAGAGCAATACTAATGTAAATGTAAGCTATATGATTTTTTTTAAAAGATTGCAATGCCCCAGTTTAAGCAGAGTGGTGAGTTCCACTTGCCATCTTCTCTCCTGGTCAGATCATAGCTAGAATATTCAGTCCTGCATGACACATCTAAGTTTAGAGTGGGTGCAATTGAAAGCAGTATTGATAAGCTAGGGAATGTCTCAAAGAATGTCACCAGGTCAGAGGATAATGCATTTCCAGTTGCCAGGCACCATTTGAAGACCATCAAGTTGCCTTCATGTTAGAGGTGATGTAATCAAGGCTGAGTGATTTAGTGATTTGCTCAAGGTCACATAGCTAAAAAGGGTCTAAGGCAACAATTTAATCTATATCTGTTGTCATTCAGTAATTCAGTCTTCTCTTACTCTTCATGACCCCATAGACCATAGCATGCCAGGCCCTACTATCCTCTCCAAGATTGACCAAGCTCATGTTTGTTGCTTTAATGACATTACCTAACCATCTCATTCTCTGCCATTTCCTTTTTCCTTTGCTTTCAATCATTCCCAACATAAGGGAGTTTTCCATTAAGTCCTGTGTTCTTATTATGTATACAAAGTGCTTAGTGTACAAAGTGTTTAAACTTCAGATCCAGTATTAGACCTTCCAGTGAATAATCTGAGGTTGTTTTTTTTAAGTCTACTAATTTGATCTCGTTGCTATCCAAGGAACTCTCAAAAGTCTTGTGCAGAACCACAAATCAAAAATGTTGATTTTGCTGCTATCAACTTTCCTTATAGTCTGACTCTCACAGTCATTGGAATAGCTATGTGGCCACTCTTGAGTTTTCCAAATTTGCTGGCATATTGAACACAATATTTAACAATGTTATTATTATTTTTTTAGGAGTTTAAATAGCTTAGCTGGAATTCCAACACCTCTTCTAGCTTTATCATTAGCAATGCTTTCTAAAGCCCACTTGACTTGATTCCCCAGGATATGTGGTTCTAGATTGGTAACCACACCATTGTGGTTATTGGTGATGTTAACATCTTTCTTGTATAGTTCTTTGTCACCTCTTCTTAATACTTTCAACCTCTATTATGTCCCCCCCTATTTTTGTCTTTTGTCATGTGCTTTTTACCTGAAACATTCCCTTGATATATCCAATTTTCTTGAAAATATCTCTTTTTTCTCTAATTACATTGTTTTCTAATATTTCTTTGCTTTACTCATTTAAGAAACTTTTCTTGTCTCTTCTCCAATTCTCTGGAATTCTGGATTCAATTTGATATATTTTCCCCATTTTGGCTTTCTTCATTTCCTCAGCTACTTGTAAAGCCTCATCAGACAGCAATTTTGTTTTCTTGCTCTTCATTTACTTTGGAATGTTTTGTGCTTCTTCCAGTACAATATTTTGAACCTTTGTCTTTATTTCTTCAAGCATTCTATCTACCCAGTTTAATCCCTTAAATCTGTTCGTCACCTCCACTTCATATTTATAAGGGATGTTATTTAGGCCATACCTATATAGTATGATAATTTTCCCTACTTTCTTCAATTTCAGTCTGAATATTACAGCAAGAAGCTCATGATCTGAACCACAGTCAGATCCACTTCTTGTTTTAACTCAGCAGTTCTCAACCTGTGGGTTGCAACCCCTTTGGGGGTCAAATAAAGTCACCTAAGACCATTGGAAAACACATATTTCTGATGGTCTTATGAACCAAGACAGCACTCCTCTATCCGTATCCAGTCAGGTCCACACACATGCAGATATACCCACATAAGAGTATTAAAGGCTAATGGCATTAGGAAGGTTGAGAACCACTGTTTTAACTTATTGTATTGCGCTTCTCCACCTTTGGCTGCAAAGTTTATAATCAGTCTGATTTTTATTTTGACCATCTGATGTTGTCCATCTCTAAAGTTGCCTTTTGAGTTGTTGAAAAAGAGTTTTTATGACTAAAGTGATTTTGATGAAACTCTATTAGTTTCTGTCCTGTTCCATGTTGTATTCCAAGGCCAAAATTGCTTGCTATTTCAATTATCTTTTGATTTCCTACTTTGGCATTTGTAATGTTAATGAAATCAGAAGATCTTCCATGCCCCTTTCTATTGGCACCTACTAAAGCCACTTAGCACCTCAAAGGCTTAGCTCCTTACTTCCAGTTAACTCCTTGGGAGTAATTCACACCTTAACAGGAAGGGGTT
>JAQQSW010001507.1:0-17810 GCA_028646575.1 Pseudocheirus occidentalis
GGAGTCAGATGAGGTCAGACTCCAGTAGGGAGGGTCTTCAGGAGTCAAGATGAGGTCAGGCTCCAGTAATGAGTGATTAAGGGTGGGAAGTTGCTGGAGGCTACCTGGAGACCATAGACAATGGTGGGCCAGGCCAGTTCAAGGGTGGGAAACTATTGGAACAAAGGAGGGCTAAAGACTTTGGCAGAGCTGCAACTCAAGGCTCATGACCGGAGGCAAATGTCTTCCTTGGGAAGGTTTACCTTCCCAGAGCCTGTACCTCAAAGAAACAAGGAGCTCAAAAAAGGGGAGGGGGTTGTCCCAGAGCCTACACCTCATCAAAAGAAGTCTAAAAAATTTGGCAAAATACCAGATGTCCTTTGTCAGGAAAAAAAGAATTATTCTGCAGGATGAATAAAAAATTTCAGCATAGAAAGGCAGTTAGATTGTGAATTCCTGAAACTAAGGAATGCCTTTTTGTATCTGCTGCCCTTGGCACAGAGCCTGACCCATACATAGTAGGCACTTGATGTTTATTGATTGAGCAACAAAGATCAATGAAAGAGTGAAGAAAGATATCTTGTATATTTATTTCCTCTTTAATAGGAAAATAATGACTATTTTCTTCTAGTATTTTTAAAATAGTGGAGGCTACTTGTGCCAGGAGAAGGGAATCATACCTTATACTATGGTATTTAATTTGGCCTGAGTCAATATTTTTTAGTATTCTATAAGACAATTGTGCTTAACTATTTCCTGGAATTGTACTGAAGAAGTGAGTAAAGTTTTGGAAGATGGTTTGTTAGGAAGCTTCTGTTAAATCAAAATAAAATGTATCACTGGAAAAAAACCAAAGAGAACTTTAAGTGGTAACAAAAGTTACCACAGTACCCCAAGCCATTCAAAAATCCATTTCTCAATACAAACCCTCCCCCTCATCTGTAATGATGGCAGCAGCAGTACAGGATGAGGAATTCTGTGAAATCTAAACCCTTACAATTACAAGTAGAGATCACTTTAAAGCTCCTTTCAATAAGTGGTTATTAAATACCTGTCTATTATAGAACGATGCTGGGTCTGGCATCTGAGGATGGGGGTTTAAGACCCAATTCTGCCATTTACTCCTTGTGTGACCTTGGGTGAGTCTCTTCATCTTTGGGCCTCAGTTTCTTCATCTTCAAAATGAGCTTTCAATCAGGGATCCCATTGCCCTAGAAGGGATTTTATAAAAACTAAAGGCAACAGTAATTTATTTTCCTAGAAAAAGGGCATATGGATTTGTGGGGTATTCAACATTAAATAAAATGTTGGTCCTTGCTTTTGTGAAAGTTTAATGAGAGAATTATATTACTTTGGCTAACAACACAAGATAATTTATGCTATTTTACTAAGAGGTAAAAGAAAAATGTTACCTGAGCTTAAGATGGGTTGTCAGTTAACTTAGGAGAAGCTGATCATCTTGGTGAACTACAGTATTTTTAGAAAGGTCTGTGTGGTGTTGGCAGATGGCTTTATAGGTAAATCTAAAATTCTGGTAAAGAACTATTAGAATTTTGTGTATTTCATTCACATAGGGAATCTGTGGATTTGACATAGGGACTGCAATGAAGACATGCTATGACCTAATGCCCATTTGATGGGGTGTTGTGTGAATCTCAAGACCCTTAGATTAAAATTGGTCCAGGTACAGACGCAGAGGATTGCGTAACAAAGTCAAAAAAACCAAACCAACAACAAAAACCTCAACTTCCGTGTACTAGTCTCGCACTGGCTGTTCACGCGTCGTGACCCACATAAAACATTTCGGCTCCCTTCTGGACCACGAGGGGGCTCTGCTAGAAGCCTTTAATCTCTGACGTTACACTGTCAGCTGGGAAACTGATTTGTTTTGGGCGTTTAATTCGTTTCCCTTTCAGTTGCCGCATTTTTTTTTTTTTGTAGCGCTTATGGGTTACATCTTGTCCCATAAGCACATTGTGTAAAACCACATCTATAATACAATACTATGTATCTTTCCCGGGTTCTTTGGAGATAAGCCTCCCAACTAAAAAAGGCGAGGTCACTGGAGTGTGGATAAACTTCTGGCTACCCGACATCTCCCCCCCACCCCCCTGTTCCCGCCGCGGCCTCCGCCTTTATAATCTTTCCAAAGCCAGGTTCATACCCGAAGTGAGTTAACGCTTCTTCCGGCCCTGGCCTCGAATCTTCCTTGGCTCTAGCCAGGGGAGCCGCAGCCTCTTTCCCAGACTTTCTGTGGTCGCTTCTTAAACTCCCTCCTGACCCTACTTCCCGCTCCCGGCCAGGGTTCTTTCGCTTGCTCAGCGCCCAGCCCAAGGCGAGCCCCTTCTGGTCCAGAGAATTCCGCATAGCGCAGCTCCCAGGCGCGCGGCGTGGGAAGCCGCCTCGACCCACTCGGCCGGGCTGGCCTGGACTTCCAGGCCGCTCTGGGCTTTGCGTCGCTGCTTCTCGGCTGCTCTGCAGACAGGCTGGCCGGGGCGTTCAGGGGGCTTTGCGGCAGCATCCCGTTAGCGCCTCGTCAGCACTCTTTTGTGATGGGTGATGGTGGGGGTGGTAGGAAGGAGAACGTAATTTTGTTAGGGCTCTCCCAATTTTATCCTAAACAAAACAAAACAAAACAAAACAAAAAACCCAACCAAAAATGACTGCCGAGATTTTAGGGTGGGCCCCTCTGAAAGAAAGGTCTGAGTTCTGCGGTGGTTCTTTTCTCTCTCCTCTGGAAAGCCTCTCCGAGTCTCTTACCCTCCCCCACCCCCGCCTGGCTGGTTGCAGGGAGTGGGTAGAGATGAACTGGGAAGCATTTGGGGGAAGGGGGTCCTCATGGTGCACTGATCCGTGGGGCACCCGCTTCTCTTGAGCCGGGTCACAGCCTCGAAGTACCCCGGCAAGGTCCGGGAGACGTCCAGGGCCTAGGAGCCAGCGGAAGGGTTTAAGGAAATGGGCGAGGCCTCAATGGTCTCAAACCAGGGGCCCCACCAGGTAACCCCACTCCGCGAGTATGGAGGGAGGGGGGAGGGTGAAGGGGTGGTGCACGCGCGCGCGCCACGGAAGCCCAGGACCACCCGACGCACGCGGCGGCGCACAGACCAAAGCTCGCGTCCGCCTGGCGGGCTCGCGGCTCAGAAGCTTCCTGGGGGCTTACAACGAGAGCCGCTGCGCCGCCCGGCTGGGCGATCGCCATGCGCATGCGCGGCCCCAGCGCCATTTTGGTGGCCGGGCGCGGAGGTGAATCCACTGTGAGGAGAGAGCGGCGGCGGCGGTACGGCTCCCCGGCTCGGGTCTGAATCGCTGAGGGAGGAAGAGGCAGCGGAGGAGGTGGCGGCGGCGGCGGCAGCGGCGGCGGTCGTGGCGGCGGCGGAGGCGGGGGGTGCGAAACGGCTGCGGGAGGAGACATGGCCAACATTGCGGTGCAGCGAATCAAGCGAGAGTTCAAGGAGGTGCTGAAGAGCGAGGAGGTCAGGAATGAACTCCCGGCCATCCCTTGCCTCTTCTCGAGGCCGAGCGGTTCCCTCCCGGGCACGACCTCCTCGACCCTCTGGCACCCCCTCAACAACCCCCCCCCCCACATGCCCGGTTCTCTCTGCGCCTTGTCGAGGAGGCAGCCTCCCTCTCCTCCTTCAGTCCTTCTCTACCCCCCCTCCCCGGGCCCCGGTTTGGCGGTGTCACCGGCGGGAGGGCGGCGATAGGCGAGGCTTGGTTTGGGGGGGACAGCGTGAGGAAGGGGCTGTACCGCTCGGCTAGCCCGAGGCCGGAGGCCGTGGCCGCTGCTGCAGGAAGTGTGGCTGCGGCGGCGCCGGGAGGAAGCAGGCCGAGGCCGAGAAACCCCGGGAAGTGGGTTGGGGGAAGGGGAAAGGTGGGAAGAGAATCGGACCGTGAGCAGGTTTGCCGAAGGCGCTGCTGGATGGGGTTCGGGGAGGTCCTGCATTATGAGGTTCCCCCATTTTTTCTTTGGGAAGATAACTGGCAGACATCCCTGGGCACTGATGAAAGAAGAAAGGAAGGTACCTAAGATGCTTTCTTAGGTGTGTTGAATGAGAGGTAGGCAGGAAAGGGACAGGACAATATGGTGGTTTAGTGACCTAGTGGAGTGAAGTGATTTTTTTTCAGCTGAAATAAATGATTCATCGCAGGTCCCCCAGGAATGGACCCCTTCATTGACCCCTCAAGTGTTTCGTCTGAGGCAGGCAGTTCTTGGCTGAATTTAATATTTTTAGTCAGTGACAGTGGTTGGTGAGAACAGATCACAGTACTATGTTTTTATATAATTTTTAAAGGTCGGTAGACATATCTTTAAGACATTGTCTCTATGACTTAAGTTATACAGTAAACTTAATTATGTCCCTTTTAGTTAACTTGTATAATACCTTTGAAAATATAAAAGTTCACCGATTATCATGTCCTCAACAAGAATGATAGGTGATTTAATTATCATTTACTGTTCAAAGAATGATTGAACATTTCCAGTTGACCAAAATTCCTCATGTTTCTTCTAGATATGTGCAGCAGCATTAGTGTTGCATATATGTAAGAGTCTGGTGATGTTATTATGGTTTGTCATGTAATTCAAACAATGCTCATCTCAAAACAGTTATCCTACACATAAACAGATACAGATAATGCTTTACTTATTACCATATGATAATTAAAGTATGGAATTGTTTAATTGGAAATTAAATTAAATTAAAATTAACCTCTAAAATAGAAACAGAATATTTAGTATGATTACATTATGATCATAATCTTTTAATTTATTGTTATGGTAGTTTGATAATACATAAGAGTGCTGCTTTTGGAATTTAGTATTCTATTTAATTGATAAAGAGTAAGGTCATCAGGTTGAGAGTAAACCTAAAGATTTACTGAGCCTACAATAATCATATTTAAAAAAATGCCGCATCTTTGCAGGTAGACATAGTATCTTATGTTTTGTTTTTTTTTAAATTACTTTACCAACTACTTTTATAATTGAGATGTTTATATATTGTGCTAGTATTCCAAATGAGTCTTTTCAACCGAGCATGTGTGTGAACTTTGACCTGTATGTTTGTTCAAGTGCCAAAATGAATGGAAGAATGACTGTGTATTTTTGTAGTACAGTGCAGGAACCACTGCACTCTTTGGAGTCCTAAGTGTCTGCACTGCTACTGACTATTAGGTGATTCTAACTTTAATGAAGTGTAGGTGTTTCAGGGCATCTGATTTGAGTAATCATAGTAAAAGAGTAGGTTTTCTTTGTGTTAACACATCTGATTGCTGTTTTAAAAATAGATTTTGTATGGCAAATTTGTATAACACTTAATATGGATTTAATGCTTCATTTTCCGTTTCCTAGTTACTAAGTACATCTTACCACTTCTCATATTGGTTTCTTTGACCCGTTTTACAGATGACTGACTTAGGGATTTGAATTCAGGGTTTCTAGAAATACTTGTTTTTGCATAACTAAATGAATGCAACTTGTACACCATGCCCACTTGGGAGTTGTTTGGGAGTGGTAAAATTAGAGTGGGGAAACTATCTTGTGTGTCCAGAAGAAAAACCATAGAGGTCTGAATCAAGTTATCTTTTGGGAGCTTCACTCCATCCATATACATCTGAAAGCAAGCATTCTGTTCTTTGTCCTCTTTCTCCCAAATTGGTAGAAAAGGAAAGGTCTCACCATTTAATCTTTGATGAAAACAGTTTCTACCACGTATTTTTCTTAGGTCAAGCTCTGTAAAGGGATTCTAACACCAATTATGCTTATTAGAGGAGGACTCCTAACTTAATTCATGTATTTTGTTTCTTGTGTTAACAATTTTTGGTCAAGTTAATATTTTTCATTACTTTGGGTTTTTTTCTTCTCTGTCTAAAGTTTGTATATATATTATGAACCTGTATGTCCTGAGAATATCAAAGGCAATTTGCATTTCAGGAGCCTTTGTAGTTGTAAAACTTGTTGTCTTGTGAAAGGATTGTCCAGATTTTTTTCTTACCTTTCAGTTTGGAAATCTAATTGATGTAAGTCTTTTCCAAGTTTCTTATTAATAAGGTTTCATCTGAGTTTGATCTCTAGACCTAGTCTTACTTAACAAATCATTTTAAAAATGTTTTTTTAAAGAAATAGTAACTCAGAAGTAATGGAATTGGATATAAGGTAGGTCCTCTGTCAGCCCTGAGTTAATCCATCAGAAGTTACTATTTAGTTTTACTTTTGTTGCTGATGGCAAGGCAATCTTAAAACCATGAATTTTTATTTATTGCTGTTAATTTTTATTTTTATGACATTAAAATGGAATTAATCGAATGATTAATGGGGAAAAGATGGCTTTTTTAGTGAGATATTTTCACCCTGGAATTCAAGACTATTTGTGAACATATTTTCTTCCAATGTAGATTTGTTTTAAAAAATTAAAGCTCTTGAAATATGAAAAGAACTTTTGGCCTTCCACAGGGTCTTTAAAAGGTCATCATGTTCAGTGTTTTGAATGTGCTTACTGATTTTGAAGAGATAAATAACACCTGTAATTAGCTTAAAATATGTAGATGTAAAAAATTGCCTTTCATTTTGAGTGGTGATAATTTTGCATATTTTTTAAGTTGCTATTTAGTAGGCAAGATGTTTTGTCCTTAGAGAGCACATAAACTCTTGCTTTTTGATCTTTTATTTCATACTACATAGTAGTGACTATAATTTAGTTAGTTGTATTTTATATTTGTATTTCCACACACTTGGCAGAGATTATAGACCTGTATTTGAGGAAACTTAAATTTATAGAATAAAATCTAATTTGTTAAAATGAAACTAGTTTGAATACATACTAATTGCATTTGCCACATATCAGATTTTCATGCCATGTTGGTTTTTAAAGTGTTAGATGTTCCTATTAAATTTTGAACTTGATATTGATTGCTTCATTTGAAGCTAGTTGTTGGACTTTTTTTAGACTATTTATTATACTTTCTTTGGAAGATCAGTGAGACTGTTAACAGTAGGAAACAAATTCACAACTGAAGAATTCACATAGATATTTTCACACTTTTTATTGTCCACTTGCTTAACTGAAAATATAGACTCTAACCCAGATGTTGTTTTACTTGTTATAACTTACTAATGTTCTTTTTTGGTAATGTTTTTCTTTTAAACCAAAAGATGAAACTCTGCCTGAAAGAAATGTGACCATAATGTTTAATATAGTGAAAAAAATGTGCTTTTAAAGAAAAATTAGTGTCAAGCCATTGATGTTAACCCATTTTTAGCTGGTTGTCTCACATATAGTGCTTAGTGAAGTTGTGTATATATGGTAAAAAACAAGGTGTATAGATTTACTTGAAAGGTATACTGTGGACCAGCAGTGTTGTTTTTGGTATATTTCTCGTGGATAGTCACCTGGTAAGGACGCAGATGGACCTAAACCTGAACAACACTACCTCTGTGCACAAAATCCAAACCTATTGCTCCTGTGAACGTGCCCTCATCATCAGCAAACGTTTTTCAAACTTTAAATGGCTTCCCATCTGCTTGCTTAACAAAGACCAAATTCCATTTGACACCATTGACAATTAGGCTCCAACCTACTTTTCTAGCATTATCTCACACTGCTCTTTAAGTAGTCTTCAGTTATACTGGATTATTATCCCCAGATACATCTTGGGCTTTGCCACCTTCTTGCCTTTGCTCACGTTTTTCCATATTCCTGGAAACCATTCTGACCCTAAACTTCTTGTGTCTTAACCTGTTTTTAAAAAATTCCTTGTAGATCTCTTCCCAATTTGTACTAGTGACCAGTAGGTGGCATAGTAGATAGAGCACTGGGCTTTGGGTTAGAAAGACATGGAATTCAAATCCTGACTAAAACTGTTTAGTAGTGCAGGGTATGTGCCTATGGACAAATCATTTAACCCTTCTTTAACTTCAGTTTCCTCATCTGTGAAAAAGGGGCTAGTAATAAATTACATCTGCCTCACAGGTTGTTTTCTAGATCAAATGAAAAGAATGTGTTATCAGAAAAATGTCTAGAGGACTAAAGTGGGTCTTGGCAGTGAAAGAGATTAGTCTTTTTTTGTGATCTTGGAAGTATTTCTGGATCATCATTATTTTGGGTATCTCCTTTTGTAACCTTAGGAACTGAGGCCACAGGTAGAAAAAGAAATAGATTTGGAGTCAGAACACCTGAGTTTAATTCTTGACTCTGCTACTTACTGCCCCTCACCTCTCTAGGTCTCAGTTTTCTCATCTATAAAATAAGGATGTTGAACTGGATTACCTCTTACCATCACTAAATCAATAGATTTAGAACTGTTCTTCCTCAGGATTTTGTGACACCTCTTCTGCCCTGAGGATTATCTTGCAATATCTCGAATATTCTGCAAAATCTTGAAACTTCTTTTTCAGCTGTCGTTCATCCTTCCATTTTCAAAGAACAGTGACATCACAGTGTTGGTGTCAGGGTACTCCACCATGCATTTGGAAGGCTCTACCACAGGTCAGACACAAGTAGTCCTATAGAACATTTGGAATGGAGGTGGCTCTGGATTTTTGCAGCTTCCTTTGTGCTTCTGAGATTCTGTTTTGCTCATGGAGGAGTACTTTGACTTGGATACACCATGCTGGGTGGTCTCCCGTGCCATTGTCTTGCACATCTTATAGTTGTTACTAAAGTTTTTTTTTTTTTTTTTTAACTATATTACTAAAGTTCTTAAGAGAGATCTTGAGAGTGTACTTGTGCTTCGTCTTCTGACCACAGCGTGAGTGCTTGCCTTTTATGAGTTCTCTGTAAAATAGTCTTTTGGCTAAGTGTGCCTTTGGCATTTGGGTTATGTGATGAGCCATTGGAGTTGTGCTTTCTTCAGTAGAGTTCGAATGCTTCTCTTTGAATGCTTGTCATTCAAACTCTACAACTAAGCATTCACACTCTTTCTTAGCTACTGTTGGGGTGGGAGGAGTTTTTACTCTGCATCGCTGGCATAGAATAGGTGAAAAGAGAGATCTTTGAAAACTGATCTATAGATGTTGTCAACCATGAAAACTCAGATCACATAATTTGGGTTATACATATTTTTACTGTGCCAAAATAACATTCTTTGATTTCTAACTCCACATGTTTATGTGTAATTTAGTTCATTATCTTTATATCTTAGGGAAGATGTTTATTGGAATATAGAGACACCACAAGCTGTCTTAATTCCCTTACCCTCCCAGTTACCTAAAAGTCTATTCAGAACTTGTCCTACTAGTATAGGTCATTGACCTCTGCAACTTGTTTTAAGCTTTAGACTAATTACCTAGGAAATTGAGAGTATTCTTGCTAGCACCTAGCTGAAACTGGTGCCATACTTTGACTCCCTATAAATGTTATGATAGAGTTAAGAATGTCCATGTTTGGATTCCAAAGCAGCACCTGGGGATTATTTCCTGGTCGTTTTGACTTTTAAAACAAATAAATAAATAAATTTGCTTTTTGGAGGGGGAAAGGCAGGGCAGTTGGGGTTAAGTGATTTGCCCAAGATCACACGGCTGATGTTAAGTGTCCGAGGCCTGATTTGAACTCAGCTCTTCCTGACTCCAGTGCTGGTACTCTATTCATTGTGCCACCTAGCTGCCCCAATTTTGACTTTTATCTTGTGCAAAAACTTATCTCTTGACTGTGTCCTGGGTTAACTATATCTATTACTGTTGTATCTCCTTGCTGTTTTTCTTTTTTCTTTTCTAAAATTTTTTTCTATTGATCAGAGCTTTAAAATATAGACACAAATAGATCCTAAGGTAGAAAAGAGGGTGGTTGATTTTTAAGGATCTTTAGCTTTTGTTACTCTGAATAAAGTTAATATTTCAGTGAAACCTTGGACTGGAAATGAGTTGTATGAGTACCCATAGCTACTTGTTATTTGATGTTGATAATACTCTCTGTAATTTAGAGCTATTCTTTTCTTCTAAGACTTTGAAAAAAAGAGCAATTTGTATCTTAGTATTCCTTGTTAACAATTCATCATTAAGTCACCAGTTGCTGAATATCAATTTTGAATGAAATTTGGACAAGATAAAACTAATTGTTCTTGAATTGGATAAGTTTAAATAGTAAGGCAGAAATTAAACCTCATATTCAAGTGATTCTTTTTGTAGATATTTTGCCTCCAAAAATGGAGAATGAGGACCAGAAATTTTAAATTTGAATGCCATTTTCAAGAATTTAATTTCCTCCCCCTAGAGTCCCAGAAGACTGAGCAACTAGCCACTATTTATTAACTCCTTTAAGTATGCTTCTTTTATTTCACTATATTGTCATTCATCTCTCTAGCTGTTCTGACAACCACTTTTAAGTTGTCTCTGCTGACTGCCAAAGCAAGTGAAGGAGAGAAATAATATAGAAGTAAACACTTATCTTATTTTTAAAATAGCACTCCTGGGTTGTTTAAAGGTTAACTCTTTGTTTACCTGAAATGGGCAAATTGCTTTCTTGGATCATTTTCCGTGGCAACAATTTCTGTTTCAAAGCAAGAATAAAAATGAGTGTGTGTGTGTGTGTGTGTGTGTGTCTGTATCTGTCTGTATGTGTATGTGTATCTCAGGAGGGGATTTGAGGAGATTGATGGTAGTGGTATATACAAGGGAGGCAGAAATAATTCATGTAGGAAAAAACTTTTTACTGCCTCTATTGAAATATGTACATATATACTGGTCACTGTGGACAGTCAGACAAGCATGTGAGACTTCATAAGAAGTAACTTTTGATCAGTGTAATATAGCCATTTTTATTAATTCTATCTTGTAGATCACAAATGAATGAAAACTAGATTTTTATCTTTCACTGAAGAGTGAGGCAGTATAAGACATAGAAAAAATACAAAAGAAACTAGTATTTATTCCAACTGGTAATGAGAACATAATAAAACAAACTAAGGAAAGAATAATTTTCATAGCACAAATGCAAATTTAGTAAAATAGGATTTTTAATCACTTGATGTCAACTGAAAAAAAGTCTTTGGGAGAAGGACAATAAACTTAGAAAAACAATGTGAAAGTGGGCTGGACTCAAAGTCAGAAAGTTTTGGGTTCACATCCTGTGTTAAATAATGGCTTTGTGACTCTAGCCAAGTCACTTAAATTCTTTAAGCATTAGTGTACTCATTTGTAAAGTTGGTTGCACTTAACCTCACTGAGTGGTTGTGAGGAACAAATGAGATCACATATTTTTGCAAGCACTTTGCAAAACTTACAAATGAAAACTATAATTATTAAAATGATGTACTAGGTCTAATAGCAGATGCACCTCTACAAATTAGCTTAGAAATGAACTTTTACTATTTTTAAGGCTTTTAAACCTGGCAAAATTTTCCCAAGGCCTATGTAGGGATATATATTCTTTCCTTCATTTGGAGCCAGTAACTGGCATTTGGAATTCTACTGTGACTAAAGTGTTCTGAATTAATCTCAGGTTAGTCTTCATTGAACCAGTTATAGTGGGGAAGCATGTATTACGTATTAAAAACACCCTAATATTTTCTTTAAAAGAACACGTAGAAGTAGGGTTAAGCATGTAATGTGTGACTCCAAAGAAAGGGAGGGGTATGGGAATAGAGGGAGCCATTTTTTTTTAGTTGAATTTATGAGGAAGTAACAACTATTACGAGAATTTGGTTGTAAATTGTAGCAAACTTGGCAGCAGATTGTTTGGTTCTAGGAGTTTGATTAATTTTTATAGCTTTATAGAAATAGGAAACAAAAAAGGTATCAAGGACATTAGTTTCCAGTCTTAGGTAAAGATCTGTTGAGGGTATACAGGGAAGAAGATATCAAAGCCTATAGAAAAATTCACAGGGAGCTAGAGACGCATAACTAAAATACTAAGTGATTCATATTCTAGTTTATGGAATCCTTGGTGTCCAGTAGCATCCCACTTCCATTGCTGATCACTGAATTAATTTGTGTGTCAGTCTTGAATAATAGCTCAGGAATTAACAGGTAATCAATTTGGATGATTCTACAAATGTTTCTTTTGTATATGTGTGTATAAACAAATAGACTGATGGTAAAGAGTACGTGTTCTTTTTTTTTTTTTTCTTTTTAGAGGGGGGAAGGCAGGGCAGTTGGGGTTAAGTGACTTTTCCCAAGGTCTAGTGGCTAGTGAATTGTTAAGTTTCTGAGGCTGGATTTGAGCTCAGGTCCTCCTGACTCCAGGGCTGGTGCTCTATTTACTGCTCCAACTAGCCGTATATGTTCTTAAGAAAAAAATCTTCCACTGATGAGAAACACAGAATGGAGATAACACATAGTCTTAAAATTTGAATAGGTGTTCACTTGGAATAGTCAGTCAATTATTAACGACTTGGCTATTCCAGTCACTGTCTTCAAGTTTGTCATTTCCCAGGGATAGGACCATTTAGAGAAAAATCTGAAAATATGAGCCTTTTGAAGATTAGTATGAAAAAGGGAAAGATTCTACATTGAGTGAGAGTGGACTCTGGTGGTAGGTAAATGATGGAATATTGAAGATTGTATATGTGATGAGAATGAGAAATGAAAGCAATTGAATTATAAGGATAGGTTTATTACGGAAAAAATCCTAAAGCTTAGTGTGAGAGAAATTTAGGGAAGAAGAGGGAAGGAAGGACCATATTAATGGCCTTTATTAGAGGACATAATATATTGCCCAAACCAAGGACACTTTGATTTTTGAGCTGATTACAGTTACTATTTTATGTAACAATTACTTGGGTACTTAGGTGGTTCTGTAATCTCAGTAGCATAGATTGCTATTGTGCAGCTCTTCTTGTCCTCTGTAGTCTCTCTCCATTGTGATAGGGTCTCTTCTAGGTCTCTTGACAGTGTCAATTCCAGTTGAGCACATGCTTTCTTTCTGTTATACCTTTCTCTCTCAGTGAACTTTTCTTCTCAAGCCCTTCATTCCATCCCCACTTCCACCCCCTTGCTGTGTTTAGACTTATATTTAAGTGAGAAAATAAAAGATCTCCTTTGGGAACCTCCTTCTTTTCCTATTCTGTGTCTTTCAAAAGCCCTCAAATTCATCCCTCCTTTTCTAGTGTAGGAAGAAGTAACCCTTTACCTCCCTTGAACCTACATATTCTTCTTCATTTTCCTTAAGTGATTGTACATGAAATTGTCCCATCTTTCTAATCTTTAGTATTTCTTTATCCATTGGCTCATTCCCTGACGTTTACAAACATACCCAAGTTTCCCCATCCCAAATGAACTCTCCCTAGATTGTACTATTCTCTCAAGTTTTATGCCTGTGTTTCTCCTGACAGCTAAACTTCTAGAAAGGAAAGTTTATATTCACTTCCTTTTTCTCTCCTCATATTTCTCAGCTCTTTTTGGTTTGACATCTGATTTCTCACTCAACTGAAGTTACTCTTTCCAGAGTTACAGAGTCCTTTAATGGCCAAAATGGATAACTTTTTTCAGTCTTCAATCTGCATGATATCCATAGCATTTGGAATTGTTGGTCACCTCCTCTTGCGTATTCTTTCTTCTTTGGATTTTCATAGCACTATTCTTATTTGATTGGTTCTCCTCCTACCTGACTGCTCATTCTCATTCTACTTTGCTGACTCATTTTCCATTTCACACTCCCAACTGTGGGTGTTCCCAGAAGGTCTGGTCCTAGACCCTTTTTCATTCTCCCTTGGCACTTTCTTACTTAGATACCTCATCAGCTTCCTCCCCCTCTCTTTACCATCTCTATACAAACTATTTCCGATTTTATGTATTATGTACCCAGCTTTTTTTCTCCTGAGCTCTCCCTTCAGCTTCTTATTGAATATTTAAAATTGGTTTTCACATAGACTTAAAATTCTTTCTTTCCTGGCTCTGTCGCTGACCCTTCATGCCTTCATCACTTTGGGTTAATGGCCTTCTCACCCTGGCGCATCACTCCAGCCCTGTGGCCCCCTTCTTCTGTTAGTAAGAAGCTCCCTTTTTTGTTTTCTCCCTGCCTCACCTATTAGAACGAAAACTTTTTGAAGGTAGAGACTCTCCTTGTCCTTCTATTTGTGTTCCTAGCACTTGGTGTTGTGCCTGAAAAATATTAAGTGCTTAATAAAATGCTTGTCAACTGACTGTTGTATTGAAAGCAGAAATAATTTTCTTTTTCCCCAGACTTAGCCCTCCTGAATGTCTCTGCTTCTGTCTAGTATGCCAACTCTTGGCATTATCTTTTACTCACTGCCCTTCACCTCATATATCCAGTCATTTTCTAGACTTGGTAAATTTCTGCTTCCACAACACATTTTTGGGAATGGTTATCAATCTGATAAACAGGGTGTCCCAAAAGTCTTGGTGCAGTTTTGTTTGTCAGCTCTTTACATATCTCAGTTATCAGGCCTTTATCAGAAGCTTGCTGCAAAGTCACGTTTTTCTCTTTAGTAACATGAACCACACCCATAGCTGGCTCAAGTCTAATCACTTGCTATTACTGTTGAACTAGCCTCTAAATTGGTCTCCATGCCTCAGATCTCTCTTCCTCTAATCCATCTTGCAAACTATCAAAGTAATTTTCATAAAGTAAAGATGTAACCATTTCATTTCCCTTTTTAATAAACTCCAATGGCTTTTTATTATTAATCTATAAATAACATCAAATATACTCCTATGTTTGGCAATTAAAGTTCTCATCATCACCCAGGCCCAATTTACCTTTACAACCATATTTATTATATATTCTTCCCTTTCCTAAATCTGACAGTTCTGCCAAATTGTTTTACTTGGCTATTTTTCTCTTTTTCTCTTCCTCCCCTCCCCCCACCCCTTTTTGGAGTTAAACAGGGTTAAGTGACTTGCCCAAAGGCACATAGCTAGTAAGTGTTAAGTGTCTGAGGTCAAATTTGAACTCAGGTTCTTCTGACTCCAGGGCCAGTGCTCTATTCACTTCGTTTTTCTAATAGTTTTTTCATATGGCTGTTGATGGGTAGACTTTTCTTCATGGAGAACTACTCTTACAATCCTTTGACAATATATCTGGGGAATGGCTGTTCTTATAAACAATGTGTCCCACAAGTCTTGTAGCTGTGCAGCTTATTATATTTAACTTACAGATTTTTGGGACTCTCTAATATTTAAATCAGTTCCTTATATATCTCAGATAGCAGAACTTTATCAGAAACTTTGTTCTTTTTAATCTTAACAGCATTAGTTTTGTTTGTGCAAAATTCTTTTAAGTTTTAGTTCATCAGATTTATCAGTTTTATCTTCCATAATAAATTCTTTCTATCTCTTTGTCTAATCATGAACTTTTCTCCATAGGTGGGAAAGCTATTTTGTTTTTTTTTTGTCCTTTTAATTTATTATATGACTATCATTATGTAACTATTTGACATTTTGATCTAATTTTTTTCTACCAGGCAACTTTTCAGTTTTCTCACCAGATTTTGTTGAAGTGAATCCTTCTTTACCTCAATAATTGGAGTCTTTGGGATTATTGAATACTAAACTACTGTATTTGCTTCTGTATGTTGTGTACCTGATTCCATTATTATCTACATTTTTTAACCAGTGCCACATTGCTTTGATGTTTACTGCTTTGTAGTTTGAGATCTGGTACTACTAGACCTGTTTTCCCATTTTTTCTTCATTATTTCACTTCAGAATCTTTACTTTTTTCTTCCTCTGGGTGAATTTTGTTATTATTTTTCCTTGACTACAAAATAATCCTTTGACAATTTACTGAATAAGTAAATTAATTTAGGTTGTATTATCATTTTTTATTACTTTGACATGTTCAGCATGTGGACAGTTAATCTTAATTTAGATCTGTATTTCTGTGAAAAGCATTTTTTAGTTTGTGTGTGTGTGTGTGTGTATGCGCATGTGCATGTGAGCACGCACATGTGACTGTGAGCACGCACATGTGACTGTGTCTGTCTGTCTATAGATCTGTATATGACATAACTTGCTGTATGTATCTCTTGGCAGGTTTTCTTCCATGTATTTTCTACATTTTATAGTGGAGTAGAGTTTCTTCTTGTTTCTCTTGCTGCTTTTAGTTATATAGAACTAACAATGATTTGAGTGCATTTATTTTATATCTGATATTTTGCTAGTTATTGCCTGCATTAATTTTTTGGTTTTTTGGTGGCTCTTTGCGTATATTTGCCAAAAGCAGTAATTTTGTTTTTTTTCTTTGTATGTATTCCCTCAATTTGTTTTTCTTGTCTTATAGTTAACATTTCTAGTACTGTTAAATAAAAATGATGATAATAGACATCTTTAACTCTGATCTTATTGCAAAGAGTTCTGGAGTTTTTATCCCTATCACATGCTACAGTATGTTGTTCTTGCTTTTAGATAAATGTTGTTTATTATATTGAGAAAAATATCATTTATTCCTATGCTTTTTAGTGTTTTTAGCAGAAATGGGATTGCAGTTTGTTAAAAGCTTGTTTTCTGCAACTATTGATGAAATTATTTGATTTTGATAGTTTTTATTAAAAAGTGGCCTATTATAATCCTTTCAATACTGAATCTATCCTATATTCCTTGTATGTTCCTCATCATAACTCACCATCTTTATAAAGAGTAGACTCTTAACAAATATTGAAGATTTTTGTGCCAGTATTCATTGGAGATACTATATGTATAAGCTTTCTTTTTTGGTTTATGTTTTGAGATAGAAGGAATTAGGTAGCATCTCATCTCCTATTTTTGCAAGCAGTTTATTTAATAATTGAAATAAATCTTTCCTTGATAGAGTTGACTTGTATATCCATTTGGTCCCAGGTCAGTTGGGGGGGGGAATTTCATTTATGACTTGTTCAGTTTCTTTTTTCTGAGATTGTATGTCAGTTTTTCTCTTGATCTCTTCTTTTAGGTCTTTTCTATTGTAAACATGCATCTGTTTAATTTAAACAGTTTTGCTGGTATATAATTGTGCAAAACCAATTTCTAACATTTTTCTGTGTACATATGTATCATTGATGTTCTTATTCTTTTTCATCACTATCATTATTCTTTCTCCCTTGTGTTCATCCCTTCAATTAAAAGAACTCTCTTTTTCTACAAATAAAGAGAGTCAAATAAACCAATACATACATCAGTCATGTTGGATGATATATATGTCATTAGCTCTAGTTTGTCATTCTTCTGTCAAGAGGTGGGGAAGCATGTTGGATCCTTTAGAATTTTGATTGGTCATTACATTTGTCAGAGTTCTTTAGTTTTTCAAAACTTTCTTGGTAGTGTTGTGGTCATTGTATATATTTTTCCTTTGCTTCTGCTTCCTTTTTTTTTTTTAATTTTGTAAAATTTTTCTTGTTTACATCATTCATTTTCATGACATTTTTGAATTAAAAATTTTCTCCCCATCTTTCCCCTGCCTCAACCCTAAAACAGCAATCCTACTGTAAAGCCCCTCCCCTGCTCTGCTCTCTTACTTTCTGGTAGGGCAGGGAGAGTCTCCCTATGCTGGTCCCTGTATATCTTAATTCCTAGTTGCAGGTCTTGCATAACTTTAAATTCTAGATTCTTTCGATTCCTCCCTTGTCCCCCACCCCCACTGGAAGGACAATCAATACAGGCTGTGGACGTGTGATTATACAGGACATCTTCATAGTGGACATATTGTGACAGTGATCATCTGTCTCTCCTTCCTGTCCCTCCCCCCACTTGTTCTGTTCTCTGCCCTGTCCCTTTACTGAAGTGTGTGCTTCCAGCTTCCCTCCCCCAGACCCTGCTCTCCCCTCCGTCATCCCCCCTCTCATCCCCATGACCCCTACTCTCCTGTGTGGCATGATGCCCAGTTTAGAGTTTATGCTTTTTGTTCCCTAAGCCAAATTCAATGAGAGTAATTGAAAGTAAAGTTGTAACAGTTATCTCTTGCCTC
>JAQQSW010001508.1:0-17808 GCA_028646575.1 Pseudocheirus occidentalis
AAGGAAGGAAGGAAGGAAAGAAGGAAGGAAGATAACACGGCAGTCATCAGCCTCCTTCATTTTGTAAACTTAGAAGTGACTAAAGTGGGTATGTTTCAGTGGATGGTACAACCAGGGGAGTGTAAATTATTAGACTTTCTTGTACCCAACAAAAGTCACCTCTGCCTTTTCCATCCTTATGTCCTTGCTCTTCTTTGGATTCCAGAGGAAGGACGTTTTCTACTATTTTTAACAGAGAGGCAGTATTGCATAATGGTTAGAGAACTGTCCTCAGAGTCAGAAAGTCCTGGTTTCAAGTCTCACCTCTCCCAAATCCTGGCTGTGAGACCCTGGGTAGGTTAAGTCGTGTCTTTTTTTTTTTTTTTTTTGGTTAAGTCATGTCTTAGTACTCTGGGGAGATCTTGAAGACTACAAGTTTCAGAGAATGGGTTGTGTTATATTTGTAGAGGAAACCCAGGAACTTCTCATATCAATGAAATCACCCATATAAGCTCTGTTCCTTTATATTCTGCCCCATAGGAGCTACTCAGATGTTGGGTGCCCACATGGTAGCTGCTTAATTTGGGGATTTTATGTAATTGTTCTTGTGTAAGTGAGAGATGAGTCACTTTCCCCATAGTTTGGTTCTATAATTTGAAGAGCAGGAAGACTGGAAGGAGGGCACGAGTGATATGTAGCTCAGTGGGGAAAAACCCTAGATAAGTATTTGGAAGATCTGGGTAAGTTCCTTCATATATCCGGGTCTCATCTATAAAATGAGAGCATTGGAATAAACGGTCTCTGACATTCTCTTCTAGCTGTAAGACTTGATGTTCCGTATTTGACCAGTTTATGTTCTAAGGTTCCTTCCAGATTTAACATTCTAGGTCGTCATTCTGGGCATCATCATTCTATATTCGAAGGTCGCAGTTGTAAGTCGACATTCTAAAGCCCTTTCTAGCCCTAATGTTCTGTGTTGTGTGATTGATGAAGCCCTTGGAAGTTGCATGAATGCAGAAACTCATACAGCCCTTGGCTTTGCGGGCCCCCTCCCTTTCTCTTGGGCTGATCCCTCATGGAGGAAGCTTCCCCTCTTCCCTCCTTTCCCTCATCCCCCCACCCAGCTGTGCCATCTGCCAAGCTGAGTGAGGAGGAGGTCTGGGCTCACCCACAAGCACAAGGACGGGCTTCCCGAATAGCCCCCTCTAAAGAAATCTTTTGCTTCCCAAACTGGTATCTTTCTGAGGTCTCTGTGGATCCTTACCAAGGCAGCTTGGGGAGGTAGGGACAGATACTTTGGGATTCCTGAAGCTTAGGCAGGAAATTTCAGAATTCCTGCCCCAGCCGCCGGGACCCACAAATGTCAGCATCTGTCGGGAATGAAGGCTGCGCTATGTCTGCAGGTTTGCAGCCCTGGCTAATTGAAGCTGGGGAAATTGGGAAAGGGGGGGACGGAAGGGGGCTCCTGCTGCCTCTGTCCTCAGCTGTGATTTATGGGGAAGAGAATAATGAACCTGGCTCACAGTAAATAATACAAAGAAAAATCTTACCATTTAATTAACCAAAAATAAATGACCCTGGGCAGGAGGGACAAGGAAAGCCTCGCCACCAGTGGCCACCAGGGATTGGACCTGCCAAGGGATCCTCCTAGAACCAGGCCATGGCAGGGCGCTGTTCCTCCCTTGTTCTGGTCCCAGGCTTTGGCTCAGGCCTTGTCCCACTGTCAGGACTCAGACACCCGAGGTCCTGATCAGCTTATAACCTTCCTGTTTTCTCTGGAGGAGGGGCCTCAGGTTCTGCGGGAAGAGCTCTGCACTTAGGAGTCAGGAAACCTGGTGTGAAAACTGGCTCAGCTAAACAATAATATTAATGACAACAACTACCATCTATAGAGCGCTTTAAGGTTTGAAAATCACTCTATGAACATTATCTTAGTTCATTCTTGCAACAACCCTGGGAAGTAGGTGCTATTGTTATCCCCATGTTACAAGTAAAGAAACTGAGGCAGGCAGCAAGGTTAAGTGATTTTCCCAGGGTCAGACAGCAGGCATTTGATTCTGGGCTTGAACTCAGGTCTTCACTGGACTTCCAACTGTGGGACCTTGAGCAAGTCTCTTACCCTATCCCAGCCTCAGCTCAATCATCTAGCAAATGGAATAAATCATTTTTCAGAGCACTTTCCATGTTCTGGTTCATGAAAACATACACATATACACAATACATATATACACAAACACACAATACAATACATATACATGCATATACCAAGATATACACAAGCACATAAAATACATACATACACATGCAAACATGTATACATATACATAGACACACATACACAAACACAAACACACATGCACATGCACAGATACACAAATACAGGCACAGATATATGTATATACACAAATACACAGACAAATACAAATATATACCCACAGACACACAGATATACATATACATACATACACATATATACATACATATATACACACATACATATACACATATATACCCACAGACATGCAGATATACATATACATACATACACACATACATACACACATACATATATACCCACAGGCATGCAGGTATACATATACATACATACACATGTATATACATATATACACACATACATATACACATATATACCCACAGACATGCAGATATACATATACATACATACACATACATGCATGCGGAGAGACAGACAGACACACACACACACACACACTGGGGCCCTAAGGCCCATTAGTACATAGAGCTTACCTGGTGATCATGCCAACAAACTGGTCACCAGTACCAGGTAGTACCATGAAAGGCAGCATAGTATAGTGGAAACAATATTGGATCTGGAGTCTGGAGAGAAGACCTGAGTTCAGTCCCTCCTCTAGCAACAATGACCTTCCTTGACCTAACCACTGTGAGCCTTGGTCTTCTCACCTGAAGTACTTCTCTGAGAGGTTCACATTGTTGTTGTGTTTGTCCTTTGTTTTCGGAGAGACCCATGGCATCAGGGAAGTGATGACATGACTTACAGTTGAATTTGATTTGATTGACAGAGGGCTGTGCAAAGTCACCAGCCTCACTTTCTCCTCCAAAGCCATCTGGGTCCAGTGACCAGCATGACCAGGAGACCTTGGTCCTTTTAGGCTAAGACCTTTTCAGGTACCCACTTAGAGTGAGATAATGCCCATTCATTGAATAGGCCTGTTCAAGAAGTCAGTTATATATTTATAGCTATAGAGAAAGATATCTGAACTTTATTGTGGCCTTCTGGGGGGGCAGTCAGGGGTTGGTAAAAAAAATGAACAAAGTAAAAAAGTGCACAGCAGAGAACAAAAGAAAACTCATAAAGAAGCAAAGAAAAGATGGACAATTCTCAACACAAGGGGTATTATTTATCATATAGGCTTTCCTAAAATGAAAATTTGTTACATATTTTGAATCCTCTCTTATGTTCTGCTATGCACATGACATGCTTTATTTTTCTTTCTAACTTTGTATCTAATCCCAATATTTAAGTTTATGACATATTTTTTGTTTCTTTTCTCTATTCTCTATTTGTGTTCTGGCATTTGAGTCTAAAATAAAATTTCTGTGAAAAAAAGTGAGTCAAGGGATGGCCCATTTAATTAGAAAAAAACCCATCAAGCTGGGAGGGGAAGATGCTCAGGTTCACTGTTCCAAAGAGAAACAGTCACCATTGACATTCACTGTAAGCCAGGAGGGCCCCAAATACAGTTATTAAGTGAAGCTTGGGCTGGGACTTATTGTGATCCAATCTAGAAGCTTCAGAGTGAACTGGGTTTAAGGTTTTGTGAAGAAAGAAAGAAAGAAAGAAAGAAAGAAAGAAAGAAAGAAAGAAAGAAAGAAAGAAAGAAAGAAAGAAAGAAAGAAAGAAAAGGAGAAAGAAAGAAAAGGAGAAAGAAAGAAAAGGAGAAAGAGAGAAAAAGAAAGAAAGAAAGGAAGGAAGAGAGAGAGGGAGGGAGAGAAGGAGGGAGGAAGAAAGAGAAAGGAAGAAAGATAGAAAGATAGAAATTTAGCTAGTAAACCCCAAGTTAAGTGGGCAGCTTCTGGTCATCAAAAGAGGACGAGCTGAGTTACCCAACTGGCTGGGTCCCCATTCAGGCACCTTGGTCTACTCACCGGTTGTGTTTGTTCTTCGTTTAGCCCGTGCTAGGCTGCTTTTACAAAATGTTCTCTGAAGGTCGGTCATTCTTATCCCTGAGTTGGCCCTCAGAGGGTGCTCTGTCCTTGGGGAGCTGTGAGGTTTTCTCCTCTCTCACTTCTCTGACCCAGAATGATCTGATCATTCTCTTCCATGCTGCCGTGCCTACCCTCATGGGGATTTTTATACTCAGGATCAGAGGGCCATCAAAAACAGGGCCAAAAACCTCAGGGAAATGAGGCTACAGGAACTGGGGATGTTTAGTCTCAAAAAGAAGGCTTGAGGAAGAGGTCATGATAGCTGCTCTCTAGTATTTGAATGACTGTTGGTGATTCAATGGATAGAGTGCTGGGTCTAGAGTCAGGAAGACCTGAGTTCAAATCTACCCTCAGACACTTACTAGTTGTGTGACCCTGGGCAAGTCACTTAACCTTTTTTTCTCAGTGTTCTCATCTGTAAAATGAGCTGGAGAAGAAAATGGCAAACCTCTACCTTCATATGCAAGTAAACCACAAATGAGGCCACAGGGAGTCAGGCAAGATTGAAAACGACTGAACAAAACAGAACTTTGTAAAAGAAAAATTAGAACAAAAAATTTGACCCCGGTGGGACAGGGCAGAATTAGCATCAGGGGGGCAGAAATTGCAGAGAACCAAATGTAGGCTTTATTTAAAGCAAACTTCTAACAAGAGTTGTCCAAAAGCGGAATGGTCTGCCTCATAAGGTAATGTGCTTCTCATCACCAGAGGTCTCCATTGGAAGCTGGATATCTATTTGTCTAGGATATTCTAAAAAGTTTGTCTGCTTAGTTAGGGGTGGAAATAGATGACCTCTGAGGCCCGTTAGAGCTCTGAACTTCTTTGATAATATGAACTTTAGGAGCAGCTAAGCAGTTCAGTGGATAGAGTAATTAATCCTGGAGTAAGGAGGACCTGAGTTCAAATTTGACCTCAGACATTTATTAGCTGTATGACCCTAGCTAGGTAAGTCACTTAACTGTGAATCCCTCCCACCAAAAAGATCCTATAAAACTTACCGAGGACCTCCATTTTCTCTTTCCACTTAGAAATGACTAACCTCTGCCAACACGTTTGGTGTTCTTCCTTTAGCACACGTGGCCTCCTCACCCTGGAACATCCTACCATCTCTGTGGCTTGCTCACTCTGGAATAGGTTTCTGCAAGGCCTGCCTCCTTTCTCCCATTTTTGAATTCTTCCTGGAACCTCCATTTTGTTAAGGGACCAAAACTAGCCTGCCTTCATTTCCCTTCTGGCCCTGTTCCTGATATTCAAAATCCTGTGTCCAAATCAGGTACCTTTTTCACCCCCTCCTTTCCAGCTCCTTTTTAGTGTGTTGTCCTCCTATGTTAGAATGTAAGTTCCTTGAAGGCAGAGGTTGTTTTTCTTTTTGCTAGTATTTACATCCCCAGGACTTCTTCCTTCTCTCTCCCCCTCCCTCCCATCATTCCTAGCTTCCTTCCTTCCTTTTTTCTTTCCTTCCTTATTTCCTTCCTCCCTTTTTTCCTTCCTCCCCCTCCTTCCTTCCTTCCCTCTTCTTTCCTCTCTCCCTCTCTCTCTCCCTTCCTTCCTTCCTTCCTTCCTTTCTTTCTTCCTTCCTTCCTTCCTTCCTTCCTTCCTTCCTTCCTTCCTTCCTTCCTTCCTTTCTTTCTTACTATGTCTCCAACTTCATTGTCACCTGAATACCTGTCTCACTGAGCACTCATCCCATTTTTGAAAGCAAGGAACTATCCATTACAAAGGGCATACATACTGTATACAAGATGGCACAGAGAAATTTGATTTCTGGTTGGGGCATCAAGGGACTTAGCTCCAGTCTCTGACACTTAATATCTCTGTAACCTCAGGTGAGTCACTTAACCTTTTTAGGGCTCAAGTTCTTCATCTATAAAATGAGACGTTGGGCTACATGACCTCCAAGGGCCTTTTCTTGGTTTAACCCTATGAGCCCAGGATCTGTGATTTCATCTCGATGGACATTCTCCCCATTGATGCAGATCATAGCTTCTCTGTATTGTATCCTGTGTGATTCTTGTGTATTTTTTTTCTCAGAAATCTTGCATAAGGAATGGAAAATTTCATCTCATCCTTTTCCTGTCTCCATCTGCATATGGACCATCTCCACCTGGATGTCCTGCATGTACATCAGACTTAATATGTCTTAAAGTAAGTGCAGCATCTTCCCCCTTAAACTTGTTCAAGCTTCTGGTGTAACATTTTTGCTTGAGTGGTTAGTTTTGCTTTTGTACTTTTTCCTGTCACGAGTGGCATCATGATTTACCCAATCTCTTGAGTTTGAATGTTGGGAGTATCTTTGACTCTTCTTCCCTTACTCATCTCTCATATCTAGTCAGTTACCAAATCCAATTGATTTTGCCTCTTTACAAGATCCCACCCATCCTTTCTCTGCTATCTGTTCCAGCTTTTGACACCCTAGTCAAAGCCCTCTTTACCAGCCACCAAGATAGTTCCCATGGCTTCACCATAGAGGCTCTACCCTCTCTTTGATCTGTCTCTATTCTTTCCCACTACAATCCACACATCCCATTGCTGATAGAATAAATTTTTGTATGCATAGACTTGACCATGTCTTTCCTGTACATAGAAAAATCCTTGAATGCAGTTCCAATTCCTTTAACTAGCATCTAAGACCCTACATCATCTGGCACTATCCTACCTTTCTGACCTCTCTTGAACTATTACCTTGTGTGAACTCCATACATTGACCACAGTGGATTAATCTGCAGCTTTCAAACACATTCTACCCTTTCCCACCTCTCTGTCTTTGCTTATGCAGTTCCCTATGCCTGGGTTACCCCTCTTCCTCTTCATCTTTAATTCATATCTATCTTTTAAAGACTGACTCTTATACCACCTCTTCTCAGGGACTTTATTGATCCTCAATATGCAGATACTCAATGTCCCTTCAACCCTTAACATAGCATCTTACTTGTGCTTCCCTTATGCATTCATCCAAGATGATTGAATGTTATAAATCTGGACATACATCATTCTCCTATTGGGTTGTGAGCTCCATGAAGGCAGGGACTATATCTTATCATAAGTATATATTTTTTAAAAATGACATTGCTCTCAAGGTAGCACTTGGGCTCCCCAACTCTGACCTCTCACTCTTGCTCTATGACCTTGCTACTTCCCTTTCCTTTCATACATGTCCTTGATGCTGTCTCTCATGTTACTTCCCACATACAAGTCATAGTATGAATTTTGATCTGCTTCTACCTACCACATATCTTTCTATTCACCCCCCTCTTAAAGTTGTTGCTCCTGTGCCATTGTTTCAGTTGTGTCTGGACTCTTTGTGACTCAGCATGGGCTTTTCTTGATGAGGATACTGGAATGGTTTGCCATATCCCTCTCTAGCTCATTTTTTACAGATGAGGAAACTGAGGCAAATAGGGTTAAATGACTTGCTCAAGGGCACACAGCTAGTAAAGGTCTAAGGGGATATTTGAACTCAGGTCTTCCTGACTACAGGCTCAGCACTGTATTTATTGTACCACTTAGCTGCTCAGAGTGGTCCCTTACCCCTTCCACAATGTAGTGCCCAGAACCAAACCCAGTACTCTAGCTATGGTCTGATTTGGCTTAAAATCTTCTTCCTTTTGACCTTTGTGTTTCTATTGAGGCAGTCTAAGACCACTTCAGAGATTTTTTTTGGGGGGGGGAATTTAGTTGCCAGGTCATACTGTTGACTCATGTTGAGTTTGTGGTACAGTGGCACCTCTGGGTGTTTTTCATATACACTGCTGTTAAGCCAGGCTTATGCCTTCCTGAACTTGTGAGGTTGGGTTTTAAAAATTCAATACATTCATTTTCCTGGGAATGATTGCACTCTGTTGCAATCCTTGCTACCAAGGAGGGGGAGGCTATTAGATTTTGTGAATTCAAGAGAATTCTGAGCTGCATAGGGTAAACCATTGCTATCCATGGTAGGTCCAGCATCAATATGGTGAACCCTTGGAAGGGGCTGGTACCCTGTGCTGTCTGAGAAAGGGCAGACAAGCCTAGTCATAAATGGAGAGGATCAAAGTTCCCATGCTGATTAATAGTGGGGTAAGCTCGGGAATAACCATTGCACTTCCAGCCTGGAAGAGCTAATTAAACATTTAATTGATTGATTGAATGAATGAATTAAAAAGATTTATTAAGCACCTACTATGAGCCTTGAACTAGGCTAAGCCCTACAGATTCAAAAGTGAGAGGAAGTCTTCAGAATTTTACATTCTAATGAGGAAGACAACACCTGTGGAAGAGTGGTTTTTGGAAGCAATATTTTAGTTCAGAAAGACCAAGGGATGTTGAGTAGAGCCATAAAGAGTATGTTGAAATACCCTTTCTGGAAGCAATGGCAGTACTGATTTAAATATGGTTCTAGAGCTGTAAAGTTGGGGCTGGTGGAGCAGTGGTCTGTGTGTGAATGAAGGGTTGATGAGAAGATGGCAGGGGAGGAGAACAAAACATTGGTATAGCTTGTGAGCCCCTTACCAATCAAGTCAGAACAAAAAGAGTTAAGTGCTCTGGTCTGGAGTAACTCCTGACAAGATAGCTAGGAAAGAGTGAATTTAACAAACAATGCTTCCTTTGTGCAAGGCATAATGCTTGGCACTGGGAATAAGAAGGCAAAAAAGAAAGCAATCTCAGGCCTCAAGGGGCTTATAATATTACTAATCATAATGACCAACATTTATGGAGAATTTTAAGGTTTGTAAAGCACTTCGTATTGATTCAAACATTTGGTCTGTATGTTCTAAGAAAAATTAATACATAAATGTAGAGCTTAATTAATATTCATTCCAATTACATTGTATCTTATTAGATTTAGGCCAAGGTTCTAACCTGTCAAGATTTTTTTGAATCCTGTTTCTTTGAACTTTGTATCTGGATCTTGCCCCTCTCCTAGCACCAAGGACAGTGTTCATCACAAAGGAGGTGCCTCCTGTAAGCAAAAATATTGTCACAGGTACTGAGGATGCAAAGATAAATAAGGCATCATTCCTTCCCTGAACGGATTCATAGTCTAGTTGGAGAAAAAGGACATCTACACAAATCATTGTAACAAGTTAGGAGATAATGTCTAGACCTATACTGATAGTCTCACTGTGGAATGAGACTGGAAGCCTCTGTCACTAGAGCTCAAACTCTTGGAGACCTTCCCAAGTTGGAAAGGTTTCGAGCACAGGTCCAGCAATGGCCTATATACATCTGTTCTCCTAGATGAGTTACCCAAATTCAGAAAATCCCATTACTAAAAGTATGGCCACTAGAAAATGAACATTTGTGACCACAGAATAAACTGGAAATATATAATGGATACCTGAAGGAGAGTGTGGAGATCTAGGAGAAGGAGAAGGGTGTGTGTGTGTGGGGGGGGAATGGGGTCCAAGGTGGTGGGGATGGGTCCTAAAGTACCTGGGAGTAATATAGAAGGTTGAGAGGAATAGAGGAACTGGGGGCAGAATGGAAGTGGATGGAGAAAAGGGCTCACCTTCCTCAGAATGAAAGATGTGGAGTACGGGGAGTAAGGGGAAGTAGATGGGGTAGAGATGTGTGAGTAACTGAGGGGTATGAAGATATGGGCAGATGGGAGAGTGTGGGGAAGTCTGAGATGGAGTGAAGGTTGTGAGAGTGTTGGCATCTGTGGAGGATAAAAGAGGGGCTAGTGGTTGAAGGGGCTGCCCAGAGAGGAGAGATATTCTGTGATCTGGTATGGAGATGGGGAGACTTTTCCCATTCTGGACATCTGGTTTGGGACTCTCCATCTCTCTCAAAGCCTTTTCCCTTGCCCTTCATATCCTGCTGCCTCCTCACCCTAGAGCCCTAAGCAATACAAATCTCCCTTTCAAGAGAGCCACAAAGTAGAAAATATTTCATTTCTCTTTGAGAATGGAGACATAGGGAAGGAGAGCCAGGCCTGGGAGCTGTATCAGCCTTGCTGTTTAAAAGAGCTAGTTTGCCTGGGGCTCTGCCTCTTTTCCAGGATGATAGCACTGGAGCTATGGAAGAGCCCCAGAAATTAAGACGGGGCAGAGGCTCTTTCTCCCCACTTCCATATGGTAGGATTCAAGGTCTTCTAAAATTATTTTCCCCCTTCCCCCCAATTTATGCTAGACCCTTAGGGCTTTAATGATCAACATGGAAAAGGCAAGGCTTTTTGAAGTTTCAGAAATCCTAGAATCTCTTAGTTGGAAGGCCTTCAGAGGCTAGTACAACCCCTAGAGACAGCCCATGTACACTATCCTTAACGGATGCTCATTCAGTTTGCTCTTGGAAAGTTCCAGTGATGGAGAACTCACTACCACTACTAAGTAGCCATTGCACTTAAAAATCTCTTCCATGAAGCCTTTCCTCACTGCCAATCCAGGCTCAAAATACTTCCTGGGGGACCTTGGGAAAGCAGATTTACAATAACTCATGCATGTATATCCCTTTAAGGTTTACAAAGCACTTTCTATCTTTACCACACTCTCATAAGGCAGGGAGGATAAATATAAAGACCCTTTGAACAGATGGGGAAACCAAGATCCAGAAAAGTGAAATAACCAGCCCAAGGTCACCCTTAGAACCATTCAAATTCCAGCTCCTGCCTTCTGATGCTGAATTCAGTTCCCTTTAAAGCACAGGTCAAGTCCTACCACACTATCTTCTTGGGCCTCATTTTCCTCCTCTGTAAAAAGAGGTTGTTGAGTTAGATGACCTCCAAAGTCCCCTTCTAGCTTTATATCCCATGGTTTTCTTTTATTATGAATGACCCGCTCAGGCTGACTATTTTTGGGTTTCAGTGCAGTTCAATTTGACAAATGTGCACCCACTGTTTTCAGGATGCCCCATTCTCCCTCAAAACAGGCTGGCCTTCAGAGAGCCCTGGATGCCGCCACCCACAATCCTGCTGAGGGCTGGTGTCAGAGCAGGGAGCTTGGATCTGAGGGCCCCAATCGGAATATGTAATGTGGAGACAATAGAAACCAAGTGTAACCACTGTTTACAGAAAAAATTGTCCAAGATTTATTTATTGGAAGGTGACTGAGGAATATGAATTCTACACTCCATTTAAAATGCTTTTTATTTCTTTCAGCCGTGGGGCCCTGAGTACATCTAATTTCACCCATAGCTATAATTCTCCACCAAACAGTTCCTGACTCTCCTCTGGGTACCAGAGGAGTTGTTGTGGTTTATGTCCTGAGCTACGGAAGCTCACGCTGAGGCTAGGAACGTTACAAGCCGGTGAACTCTTAAAATCCTTCTCCTTCTCTCTCACCCCTCCCTCTTCTTCTCACCCTTTCTGCCATGTGTGTTCAGGCATGTGGTTGTATGTTTGGTTCAGGAGGTAGGAGGTGGGGGGGTGCTCAGGCTTGGGGCTGTCTACGTGAAGAACCTTGGGATGTCTTGATTTCGAGGTGAGGGGGGGCAGCAAGGGGGCCCAGGGCCATATTTCACCCATTGGACATTTTGATTGCTCAACCTCAGAGCTAACAAACAATTAGTTTGTTAGTTTATTTATCCCACTAACACTGGCGCCTTTGATTACAAATCCAATAGCAGGATTGTGGTGGGATGCAAAGATAAATCTGTGCTCAGAGGCTGGATGAGGGTTAGTGGGGGAAGGGGAGGGAGTCAGACTGGAGACGGGGAGGAGTGTCCTGAGTGTAGCCAATCTGTCTGTCTGCCAGCTCCCTTCCTTTTTGTGTTTCTCTCTCCTTGCCCATCATGGCTGGCCAGTTTGGAGGGGGCTTTGTCTGTCTGTCTCTTCATTGGTCTGTCCACCTCCTGAAAGGCTGAATGATTATCTTGGGACAGTCCCCATTCAGGGTTCTGGCATGAATTCTGCCCTTGGAGTCAAGAGAGACCTGAATTCCAGTTCTACCTCTTACACTTACTAGCTATGTCACTCCAGGCAAGTCACATTGAATTATTCTGGGTCTTGATTTCCTCCCCTATAAAGTAGTTATAACATTCACAGGGTTGTTGTGACATCCAATGAGATAAGGTAGGTAAGGCACTTCACATACTTTAAAGCACTGTGGTGTGACTGTGGGCAAATTAATTAGTCTCCCTGGACCTCAGTTTCTTTATCTGTGAAATGGGTAGTGAGAATGGAAGAATTAGAATGTCTCTGTGGTCCCTTCTGGCTCTAAATCTGTGATCTATGCCATTCTACTTTTTCACCTGCCTGCCTTCCTGCCTGTCTGCCTGCCTGTCTGCCTGTCTGCCTGTCTGCCTGTCTGCCTGTCTGCCTGTCTGCCTGCCTGCCTGCCTGCCTGTCTGTCTGCCTTTCATAATATTCTATCTACCTGCTTCTCTGTCTGTTTTTCAGGCTGACTTCTGTCTTTTGATGTTCATCATCCTGGCCATTCTTCTGTCTGCTCACCCACCTTCTTGCCTCTGTTTCTCCCTATCTGCCTATTTGTTTGTTGGTCTTCCTGCCTTCCTGCTTCCTGCCTCTCTGTCCATCTGGCTGTCTTTCCATCACAGGACTTGAAGGGGCTTCAGAGGCCTTCTAGTCCCCTCCCTTTTTTCTATAATACACAAAGAACTGAAGGCCAGAGAGAACACACACTCTTTGCCCAGGGTCACACAGTTAAGCGAATAAGTGTCTGAGGTGGGATTGGAACCCAAAGCCGTGCATCACTCTAACCGCTATCCCACAGTGCCTTACATGTTACCTTGTCTTTGTGTGTGTGCCTATCTCTCCTCCATGATTTTTCACTTTTTTAAACCAGAGCCAGTGTGATAGACAAGCTGACCCAAAGCTTAGAACAGTACCTGGCGCAGAGTAGACATTTAATAAATGTTGATTTATTGACCCTAACCCACACTGTCCCTTTAGAAGCTGAGGGGTATTGATGACAGAACAGTCTTCTTCCTCCCCTTCCTGCTTGCCCTCCCCACATCATGACTTAGACTATGCTCCATTACTTTTGCCTTTGTTGAAAACATGAAAAAAACCCACTATTAGGAAGAGTCAGCATGACCTGGTGGCCTCAGAATCAAGAACACCTCTGCCACATATTGGCTATGTGACCCTAGGCAAGTCACTTGACTTTTTGGTGCCCTGGGCAACATTTTAAGTTGCAAGGAAGTTGTTTATCTGAATTAGTAAAGGAAATTCCTCACTGCAGGTTTCTCTGAAATCACTAGTCTGTTTTTAAAAAACAATTAAGGGTATTAGAGGCTGCCTCTCTCAACCTAAGTCGTCCAGTGAACAATAGACTAGAGTAAGAAGACCTGAGTTTGAATCTTAGTTCTATTAATCACTACCTATGTGACTATGGGCAAGTCAGTTTGTAACTGTGAGCCTAGGTTTCTTCTTCTATTGTTAGGGCAGAGAGGCAGAGTGGGTAGGGCGTTAGGCTTGTATTAAGGAACACTTGTATAGATGGGTCACCTCTGACATTTACTATTTTTGTGACCCTGGGGAAGTTACTTACTCTCCCTGGGTCTCAGTTTCCTAATCTACAAAATAATGGGATTGGACTTGATCTCAAAGGTCTCTTCCAAATTTAAATCTATAATGAATAAAACACTATTCATATGAAATTTAACCATCTAGTTCAGGGCCCTCCTCCTATTCAATATGGGGTCTGGTTCCATGTCTATTTGCTCTGTCCCTACAAGACTGGCTGCTTGGACTATTGATCCAACTGCTTATTGTAGGCTAGGCATTTTTCATCCACTTGGTCATTTCTGTATAAATAGTTAGGGTGAACTCTCTGCAGTAATTATGAATCTCATCTAAGAGCCTGAGGTGTTCCGGGACTTGAAGCAAACAGAACAATGCCATCCACAATCAGGAGCATCTAGGGACCAGGAGATCCTTACCTGCCCTGAGCATCCTCAATGACAATGATAAATAACTCTCGATTGCCTTTGGGACACAGGGCAATGTTTTTAATGATCCCTAAGTTTTCCCTGAAACAAAGGGCAATGTTTTTAACACCAATATTCTTTTTCATATACCTTTGAGGGGTGGAAAACACAGTGATCTCTAGGGATTTAAAAATTAGTATTATGCTGAGGGCAACAGAGAGGCATGTGTGTGTGTGTGTGTGTGTGTGTGTGTGTGTGTGTGTGTGTGTGTGACCAGGCTGTAGCACATAGCAAATAAGGAGATTCCACAAGGAATTGGAGGAAAGGATGTCATTAGGGAAATGCATACTGGGAGGTAAGATGGGCTAGTCACGTGGTAGATAAGTAGATGAAGCACTTACTAAATGTTTACTGTGGGAACACTGAGGATTTACATACAAGCAAGCAAGATAATTTGCTCTCAGGGAATTTACATTCTAGTGAGAGAAGATAACATGTAAGGGATGCTAGAACATAGGGAGTGGTTGGGCAGAAGAGGAAGAGAGTACGTGGGAGCCTAATAAGTGCGGCGAAGGAAACTATAGAGAAACCTGAGCCCTGTCAAGACAATACCTGAAAGTTCATCTGTCAGAGCTGGGGTTGGGATCCAGGTTTTCAGTGAGATGGAGGTCAGAGAAGGACGATGTTGGGGAGCCTGGGTGGATCGGGCTAAAGGGGAGGGGTAACAGGTGGGTAGCCTGTGTGCTTTACTTGTTTTCCTGTGGTGCAAGAAGAAGGGAAGGAAGACTCTAGAATGCTGAGTCAACTGCTCAATAGTGAATTTGAATTCATGGAAGGGCGTAGATGTTGGATAGGAAGATGGTGGCCTGCATTACTGGGGGTAACTTCTAAATCAATGAGATCAGAAATTTGTGTTCAAGTATTTTCCCAGTGACAATTTTTGGTTGCAAGGTACAGGATGACACTGACTCTGAATTAAGGGTGCATTTTACCCAAAGGACAGTGGAAAGACATCTGTTGGGCATGAGTTAGTTATACCATGTTAGCAAGGAAATATTGTGCCAAAGAAGTAACAAAACAGAATCCAAGGATTTTAGAGCTGGAAGGAACTCAGAGGCCATCTTAGCCCAGTCCCTTTATTTTATAGATGAGGAAAATGAGGCCTAGAGAGGTTAAGTTACTTATCCAGAGTCACACAGCTACTAAGATCCTAAGTTAGGATTTGAACTCAGGTTTTCCTGACTCCAAGCCTAGTGTGTTATCCATGTTACCAGTTGTTCTCAACCTTCCTAATGCTGTGACCCTTTAATACTTGTATGTGGGTGTATCTGCATGTGGGCGGACCCACCCTGAGATGGATAGAGGAGTAGTGTCTTGGTTCCTAAGCCCACTGGAAATATGAGTTTTCCAGCGGTCTTAGGCAACCCCTGTGAAAGGGTTGTTCGACCCCCAAAAGGGTCACAACCCACAGGTTGAGAACCACTGCACTGTACCAATACCAGGAAAATGTATGACTTCAAAGTAATTAATTTAATGAAGTGGTAGGTAGCCTATATGCTCCATTGTTATCCACACAGTGCCAAGATTTATGGTAGGACTTAGACAAAAGTCACAAAGGATAAGAAGATATAAGTTGAGATCTGCACCACTGAAAAGAATACCTATATTGAGGAGTCCACAGATCCATCAAAACATATAAATCAATATATTATTTATAATTTATAATAATGATGATGATGATACAATGACCTAAGATGTCATTCCCCCTCTTAGTAAACTCCAGTGGTTTCCTATTATCTCCAGGATCAAATACAAACTCCTATGTATGACAATTAAATTAAAGCCCTTTACAACCCAGCCCCAACCTACCTTTTTAGACTTACTTTGTGTGATTGGCCTTCATGCACTGTACAATCCAGCCAAAGTAGCTTTGCTATTCCTCATCCCTGGAGATCTTAGGAGATCACTGGGACAGGCAATTGACCATGTGACATTGGTAAGTCCCTTGGTTGTTCAAATTCTTGCCAGGGGGAAGGACGTTACAGCCTTTGAAAGGGTACAAGGTGGGCTCGTGAATGGACAGCCTTGTCAGAAGGGTGACTTATTCATCCAAGGAGGTATAGTAGAGGAGAGAAGACTTGGTTTAGGAGGGAGAAAATGTGTATGTGTGTGGGGTGGTAGTGGTGGTAGTGGTGGTGGTGGTGGTGGTAGTGGTGGTGGTGGTGGTGATAGTGGTAGTGGTAGTGGTGGTGGTAGTGGTGGTGGTTGTAGTAGTGGTGGTAGTGGTGGTAGTGGTGGTAGTGGTGGTGGTGGTGGTGGTGGTGGTGGTGGTGGTAGTGGTAGTGGTAAGACCCTTTGGTTGTAGGTTTATCATAGAAGTTAGAGCTTTCAGGAACCTCTGAGATCTTCTAGTCCAACTCCATTTTATGGAGGAGGAAACTGAAGCCTGAGAGAGGAAGTGACTTTCTTTGGGTCACAAAAGTAAAAGATAACAACTGAGATTTGAACTTGGGTCTTCTGAATCTAAATTCAGTGTTCCTTCCACCTAAGGTTACAGACTCTAGTGGAATCCCTCAGAGAGAAAGTCAAGATTCTCTTGGGTTCAATACCATGGGAGATTGAGATTCTCAGTGGATCTCAAGGAAGTTCCTTATACCTTTTGAATGTAACTCCCTGGATTCTCAATCCATAAGGTTGAATCCTGTCTAAGACCTGACTAACAGTTAGTTAGTCAGTCAATAAGCATTTATTAAGTGTCTAAGGCATACCAGAGAGTGTGCTAAACACTAGTGATACAAAGAAAGGTACAAACAAACCAAAAGCAATCCTTACTCTCAAAGAGCTCATAGTCTAATGGGGGAGAAAACATGCAAACAGCTACATATACAGGATGAATTAGAAATAATCAACAGTGAGAAGGCATTAATATTAAGTAAAGGAGGCTTGTAGAAGGTGGGATTTTAGCCAGGGCCTGAGGAAGCAAGAAGGATGTGGAGATGAGGAGGGAGAGAATTCCAGGGATGAGGGACAGCCAGTGAAATGCCCAGAGTTGGGTGATGGAACAGCAAATTATCACAGAATGTTTGGAGGAGGAGTATGGTGCAAACTGTCTGAGATCTTAGGAGCACAGACCAAGGCTGGGATGTTAGGTTTAGCCACAGCTGTATCTTTGATAATAACTTTCAAGTCCTTCTCTATTCTCTTAGGTACGCTGGCCTCACCCCAAATGGAGTCATGAAGAGTTGGACACGACTGAAGAACAATTAAAAATGTTGGTCTCAGAGGTCAGTGGACCCAAATGGACATAGGACCTAAACACATCCCAACTACACTTGAAGACCTCTAGGAACAGGGAATTCACCATTGGCAAAGTGGCCATTCCATATTTGGACAAACCAATTAGGTGGAGTGGAAGGAGCACTGGGTTTGTAATCAGAAGACTAAAGATTTGAATTTTGATGTTGCTGCTGACCTGACTGTGACCCTGGGCAAATCACTTGCCTTTTCTGAGTATCAGTTTCCTGATGTGTAAAATGGGAATAATTTTCTTTCTTTTGTTTCCTCCCTTCCCTTCCTTCCTGTCTCCCTTCCTTCCTTCCTGTCTCCCTTCCTTCCTTCCTGTCTCCCTTCCTTCCTTCCTGTCTCCCTTCCTTCCTTCCTTCCTTCCTTCCTTCCTTCCTTCCTTCCTTCCTTCCTTCCTTTCTTCTTCCCTCCCTCTCTCCTTCCTTTCTCCTTTCCTCCCTCTCTCCCTCCCTTCTTTTTTCTTTCCTTTCTTCAAAAGTATTACCAAGCTCTGCTACTCATGCTGCTGGT